>CM038466.1:52534549-52759549 GCA_021464415.1 Lonicera japonica
TTTAGTGTGTATTTCATGCATCACAATAGTGGCATCTAAACCCGGCATATCAGCATATGACCAAGCGAAAACATTAACAAACTCTTTCAACAAATTTTCTAAGTCTGTTTTTTCATCATGGCTTAATTCGGCCCCAATTTTTATTTCTTTTATATCATCGGTTGTTCCCAAATTTATTGTGACCGTGTCTCCTTCAATGGGTTGTATTCGCTGCTCATCATTCAAATTTTCATTCATAATTTCAACATCACAAGAATCAAAGTAAGGGAAAAGATTGGCAGTTTTATTGATAGAAACATCACTTTGCACAGATAGCATACATTCTAAATTTCGTACATTTCTATCAATATTTCTCTCTCCCTGCTTCTTCTTTCCTTCGATAGGGCGTATAAGATGCACAGGATCCCCAAGGTAATCTTCCTCAATTGCCATGACCTCAAACATATTACCCAGCATATCTTCCTCTTCCAGTGGCTCGACAGGTGGCCGGGTAATCTTTAACCGAGATGAGAAGGTGTGAGTAAATCCTTCACTGATATATAAGTCTTCTTCATAGAAAATTTCTAATCCCGGTTGTCTTTTCCCTTCTTCATTTACCCATGGTTCCTGAAACCCGCAGTAAGGAAAGCCTTCACCCTCTTTTATAAACCATCCGTTTAACGAACTATCGGCAAATACGGTTCTTTTCATTCGGCTAACATCTCCCACATATCCCAACCCGGCAAGAGGACTCGGTTGTTGGAATGGTTCGATCATTTGGGCAATGCCGGCTTGATATTTTCCCAAACCAATCCCCGGTAAAAATTCCATTTTCCTCATCATCTTTATTACTTGCGTATTCATGGTCGACATATCATCAGGGGGCAGATAATTCACAGTCTGCATGGTAAGAGTTTGCACCTTTGGCTCATACGAAAATCCCCCGAGTTGGACATCTTGGCTTCCGATTCCTAATACTGGCGAGTTTTTTGGGACTATTGCCCTTTCAGGATCTCCCTTGATGATGATGATATCCCCATTGAAGGGTATTTTCATTTTTTGATGAAGGGAAGAAGGCAGTGCACCAACCTCATGCAACCAAACTCGTCCCAATAACAAATTAAAGCTTGAAGGGATATCTATGACTTGAAACTCAGTGGTAAATGAAGCCGGTCCTATTTGCATACTCAGCATGACGGAACCTAATACCTCACGCTTGGTATTGTCGTATGCTCGTACTGTGACTGGTGATTCTTCCATGGCAGTTAAATCAATACCTAAACGAACAGCAGTTTTCAATGGGCATACGTTAATTGTGGAACCGTTATCGACAAGCACATACGGTATAGACATTCCATAAGCAACAACGGTGATATGTAGAGCTTGGTTATGATCCCGACCCAGTGGTGATAAATCTTCATCAGAAAACCCAAGAACTTGTTTTTGTACCCCCATTGAAGCGATCATCGCTGTTAACTCATTTGGGGTGGCTTCAAGAGGAACAACCGATTCATCTAACATTCTCATTAGTGCCATACGATGTGGCTTGGATGCTACCAGGAGTCCCCAGATTGAAATTTGGGCTTGTGTTTTCTTTAACTGTTCAACAACACGCCCTTCTTCCGGGTTTTTTGCATGTTCGTTGGGAAGAGCGACATCAATAGGTTGCTTGGTATTTGGCGGTTGGTACACTCTCCCAGAACGGGTCAATTGTTGGACCCATGTCGCGACTGGGTCACTTGCCCCTTCAGGTGTTTCAACTGGAGTTGGAGGCGACCTTTCATTGACTTGCGAAACTGTGTTCCAGTCGAAGGTGATCATGTTTATCTGTGAGCAATTCTTTCTTGGATGGGTGTCCTTTTTTATTGTTTTTCCTTGGTTATACCCGAGCCCTTGTCGCCTCGGGTTGCCTTTAAACTGTGGAAAGTGGGCGATCCCTTGATTCTGTTTACCGAGCCCAAAACCTGGTATGAACTGCATTTGTTTCATCCAGCCCATAACTTTTGGGCTAACTATCTCTTGTGACCGCATGGTGCATGTTTCATCAACGGATAACCCCAACAATGTTTCATCCTTGACTTCTTCAACGGATTTCTGGGACCTCGAGGGAGTATATTGAATGACTGTGGGCGAAGGCTTTGGACAGCTGAATTTCCAAACTTCAACATTTTCTGTATTCCCGGCGGGTTTAATCAAGAGTACAGGATCTGGTAAATCTGAATCCTCCTCGATAGCATTTATCCGGTGATTGGGGAGGGGATTCCTTGCAACATTCGGGGCTGACGGGTCAGGAATCCTTTTGTTATCAATTAAGTTCTGGATAGCATGCCGCAGGGCCATACAACTATCGGTAGTGTGTCCGAAGCCTTGGTGATATTCGCAATGTTCATTCATGTTCCAATGAGGTGGTATCTGTTGTGGTAATGGCCTCGGATTCATGGGATACATAATCCCGGCTTCTTTCAGTTGTTCGAAAACCTTTCCCAACGGTCCCGGTAATTGCGAAAAATGTCTATCTCGCGAGCGATTCTGATCAAATGTCCTGAGATTACTGTTGTTGTTATTACGATATCCCAAATCCCCAATGTTTTTCACAGAGTTTTGACCAAAGAGGTTGCCGGAATACCCCCGACCGTAGGACCCAGAAGACGTGACTTGATTGATGGCAGACGTGGAAGTCTTCTTGTACTGTGAAGCGGATTTTTTGATTTCAGCCTGCTTGGCTAATTCCTCCTCAATTTCGTTGCCTACGTGGAGTAGGGCTTTGAACCTGCCAAAGAACTGGTGTCCCATTTGGGTCCGAATATCTGGTTTCAAATTCTTCACAATCATTCCGAGTTGTTCCTCTTCATCTAGGCGCTCCACCATTTGGGCGGCCAGTTCCCTCCATCTTGTTACAAACTCACTAATACTCTCATTCTCCTTCTGCTTAGCCATCTCTAGATGTTTCCTTGTAACTTTAAGTTCCTCATTAGTTTTGTACTGTGACATAAACTCTTGGACAATGGCGGACCATGATCTAACACGATGCTTTTCAAGGTTCAAAAACCAACTCTGGGCCGGTCCTGCCAAAGTGAGGTGAAAGGAATTGGCTAATTCAGCCTCACCGAGATCATAAATTCTCATTGAACGGACATAAGATTTCAGATGGAGTTCTGGTGGTGTAGTGCCTGTAAATTTTGGGATGGAGGGCATCTTAAAACCCACGGGATAATGAGCCTCAGGGTATAAGTTGTAGCTTTGCATCTGGGTCAAATCGTTCGAACTCTCAGCTACTTTTTGGGTAAGTGCTTTCAACTGCTCCTTAAGCTCAGACAAGTCTCTATCCCCCCGGTGAGTTTCTATTGGCGTGGGGCCCTCCCCTTGGATACTCATGGGCCTTCTCATTGGGTCATAATACGGATCGTGGTATGGTTCATGGATCGGTTGCATCTGTGGAGGGGCTTGATTGGTCAGGTCCTGTTGTAACCAATTGCCGACCGGATCAGGCATGGGTTTGGGTTGGTTCAACTGTTCATATGGCGGTGGTACTTCGGTATGAACTGAGAGTGGCGGTGGTGGTGGTAGAATAACCGGAGTTTCTCTTGGTGATTCTGTCATGCGCCCTTTAGCCAACTCGTCCAACTTGGCACGAGTATTTTTATTGTCACTTAATAACATGGTCATGCTTTGGTTCAAGTTCATCAACATTCGATACATATCTTCGGGATTCGGTAACGGAGCATTCATGTTTCCGCTTGAACTGGCTAGGTTTGGATCAACATTCAAAGATGGAGTATGATGTAGCGGCTGACCCCCAACAGTATTATTCTGCGGCATTCCCGGGTTTGGGTAAAAAGGACCGGGCGGCGGATCCGCTGCATTGTTCAATTGGTTGTTCACATTCCGGTTCGGGGTATTCTGATCCATGTTTTCAGAGGAATCTGGTCTGACAAGTCTCCCGGTGCTATCTCTTCCAGCCCACACAGAGGCCAGGATGAATATCTGATGCGGCGGAAAAAAGGACAAATTCGATCGCGCGCATTCCCCCGGAAAAATAACAACAATATATCATTTAGAAATTGCCGGACCTTATCCAGAAATACATCGATCGGGACGAAAATAAACACCCAAAAAAAAGTTTTTCTTTAGGTGAGATTGAAAACAGACCAACGGTGACAACTTGAGAGTTCCGTATAGCGGTAGGGTAGGAATAGAATTCCATGGGTTCCCTGACCGTCTATAGTTTTGGGAAATCATTTTGAAAAGAGTTTTTCGAAAAATCATTTGAAAAATATGGGAAGGTCTCTCCTCATGAGTTGCTTTGTTCATGGAATCAGGGCTTCCGCTCACTAGATTCTCACGACTGTTGGTCATTAAAATCATGCATAAAATCTTTGTGTTCTAAGCT
This sequence comes from Lonicera japonica, assembly GCA_021464415.1. Lineage (NCBI taxonomy): Eukaryota > Viridiplantae > Streptophyta > Magnoliopsida > Dipsacales > Caprifoliaceae > Lonicera > Lonicera japonica. Next base: position 52,538,919 of record CM038466.1, read on the forward strand.
GACTCCCCTATATGCAAGCGTGGCTGAAGAGGGTAAGGTTTAAGGCTCCCTCCTATTTGGCAGGTCTTACGATATACCTCAAGAGCGCAGGTACGTGTAAGGACCTTTTGATATACGTCCCGGGTACGTGAGTGTTCTCGTCACTCTATATACCTCGGTAAGTACTTGGCCAAGGAGAGTGGTCCCAGGCGCTTTTGGCTAGTGTGGACCCGCAAGTCCACGGCCTAGTCACGACTCTGGTCCCGAGGTTGATAGGGTAAATTCACACTCGCGAAAATGCATGATAAGACGTGAGTGCGTGCAAAATAACAATATGGCAGTTCATTATTGATCAATGCTTTAGGGTTTGTTACTGTAATTTACACAATTTTAATTATGAAAAAGATTTTCCTCACATAATTAGCAAATAAAGGCATCAGGGTATCCACCTAAATCGTTTCTATGTTATCCTAGGACTAAGGCTTGCAAGACCTATATCTAATAAAGAATAGTAATTAAATACATGATCCATTATACAAGAGCTTAGTTCTCGACGTCCCCAGCAGAGTCGCCACTGTGAGAATCCGGACCCATACCCCCGAGAGAGGAGAAAAGGTGGTCCTCCGTTCTCGGTTTTATTTGAAAACGTGTTTTGTAGAGTCGCCAGTTTGTTTTACGAGAAAACAAACAAAAGATCGTACGAAGGACAATTCGAAAACGAATTATCTTTCATACGTTTGGAACCAGAGAATTATTTTGAAAATTTACTTTGCTAGGGTTCGGGAACTACGTTACGAATTGGGAAGGTGTTAGGCACCCAATTCGCCCTTTCGGTCTCTTAATGGATCATGTATTCAATTCCTATTTTAGATATCTTGCAAGTAGTTCGAATGGTTTTCAGAATAGTCCTTTCCGGATAAATTCAGTTTAAAATAATATTTTGAAATCAGACTCGAGCTTTTCGAGCGCCTACGTATTCATTCGTAGAATGAAATCAGAGTCTCGTAGTTCCTTTCTTTTGGAAACTGTTTTTGTATTTTTGTTTGTTTTGAAAATGTGTCAAAACAGGTTTTAGATTCCTTGTAAAACTTAGAAAGGATTTGTTTTGAAAGCAGTGAACTTCTTTGCAAGTTATCTAATTTTCTGTATTAAAAATGAATACTTAAATGCGATTTTGAAATTAAGAAAGGTTGTAGATAGACGTACCTGATGCGCTTGCCGAAGAAATGAGAGCCTTGCCTTGTTGCCTTGCTTGCTTCCTTCTCTCTCTAGAACTTTCTCTCTCAAGATTTTCTCTTTCTAAAAACTCTCTCTCAGAAATCTCTCTCGGAAACTTTCTCTCAGAATTTCTCTAAAATGACTCTCTAATAATTTTTGACAGAGTTCCTACTTACTAAAAACACTATTGAGTGTTGATGATCCCAAAATGGGATCCCAAGGGTCCTATTTATAGCAACATTTGCGCCAAAAACGCTCCAAAAGAGGCCAACCGCAGGGGTAGCCGCATGGGGTGCGGCTGGGGCGTGCGACAGGGGTGTGCCAGCCGTACGGCTGGCAGGTAGCCGTACGGTTGGGCGTGCGGCTAGGGGGTGCGGTTAGGAGGTGCCAACCGTACGGTCGGTAGGTAGCCGTACGGTTGGGCGTGCGACAGGGGGGTGCGGCTGGGAGGTGCCAACCGTACGGTTGGCAGGTAGCCGTACGGTTGGGCGTGCGACTGGGAGGTGCCAACCGTACGGTTGGCAGGTAGCCGTACGGTTGGGCGTGCGACAGGGGGGTGCGGCTGGCTCATAAAAAAAATGCGCAGGAGCGCTCGAAAAAAACCAAATTTCTAACGGGGCGCTGCCCCGCACCCCGCGACCTGACCAGCAGTCTTTCTACAGTCTTTCTTAGACTCCCAACGCGTCCAAAATTGGAGTCTCTCCTATCAGTCTTTCTACATGTATGATGATTCATGATTAAATGCAGGATGCTTAAAGAAAATCAGTATTCGCACGAGAGTCGTGGATTGGGGTGTTCACAGAGGACCACCTTTTCTCCTCTCTCGGGGGTATGTATTTAAAAAAAAGATAGGAATTCTTCGCATTCCCCAAGATGGGAATTTCTCCGAAACCCCTTTCCCCAAGAAGGGAAATAACGACTCCACGTGTTCCCCAAGAAGGGAATTTTTTCGAATTCCTGAAAAGATAGGAATTCTTCGCATTCCCCAAGATGGGAATTTCTCCGAAACCCCTTTCCCCAAGAAGGGAAATAACGACTCCACGTGTTCCCCAAGAAGGGAATTTTTTCGAATTCCTGAAAAGATAGGAATTCTTCGCATTCCCCAAGATGGGAATTTCTCCGAAACCCCTTTCCCCAAGAAGGGAAAAAACGACTCCATGTGTTCCCCAAGAAGGGAATTTTCCGAATTCCTGAAAAGATAGGAATTCTTCGCATTCCCCACGATGGGAATTTTCTCCGATCCCCTTTCCCCACGAAGGGAAATAACCTTTACCACACATTCCCCATGATGGGAATCCTTTTTTCGAAAAATTAGAATTCTTCGCGCATTCCCTACGAAAGGAATCTAGCTCACTTTCTCCAATGATAAAGATCTCTTCTAGCACCACACCCCACAAAAGGATATATCACAAGACTAAGGTCTTTCTTCTTCTCCTCCCTAAGAAAAAGGAAAGCTTCGAGAACACTCATTTTCCACCACAATCATTTGGATTCGGTAAAATGCCAAGCCCCCCTCGTGTAGTCCTACACAATGAGGGTGGTGTGCCACTGAGAGTAATCTATCACCGAGGGTAGATGGAAGAAAAGGTTGATGTATCGTGTCGCCCGGCCAAAAGGAAAGGGGCAATTTTTGGGTTGCATCACCTGAAGCACAAAAGAATCCGCATGCCAGAAAGGGTATACCCGAGAGTCGTCGTAAATCGTTGTCTTCTTATCATCCCAGTATTCTTGGGGACAAGAATCCCGGGACGAGAGGGTCTGTGAACACCCCAATCCACGACTCTCGTGCGAATACTGATTTTCTTTAAGCATCCTGCATTTAATCATGAATCATCATACATGTAGAAAGACTGATAGGAGAGACTCCAATTTTGGACGCGTTGGGAGTCTAAGATAACCACGACTCTCCTGCGCATTTTTTTTATGAGCCATCCGCACCCCCCTGTCGCACGCCCAACCGTACGGCTACCTGCCAACCGTACGGTTGGCACCTCCCAGCCGCACCCCCCTGTCGCACGCCCAACCGTACGGCTACCTACCGACCGTACGGTTGGCACCTCCTAACCGCACCCCCTAGCCGCACGCCCAACCGTACGGCTACCTGCCAGCCGTACGGCTGGCACACCCCTGTCGCACGCCCCAGCCGCACCCCATGCGGCTACCCCTGCGGTTGGCCTCTTTTGGAGCGTTTTTGGCGCAAATGTTGCTATAAATAGGACCCTTGGGATCCCATTTTGGGATCATCAACACTCAATAGTGTTTTTAGTAAGTAGGAACTCTGTCAAAAATTATTAGAGAGTCATTTTAGAGAAATTCTGAGAGAAAGTTTCCGAGAGAGATTTCTGAGAGAGAGTTTTTAGAAAGAGAAAATCTTGAGAGAGAAAGTTCTAGAGAGAGAAGGAAGCAAGCAAGGCAACAAGGCAAGGCTCTCATTTCTTCGGCAAGCGCATCAGGTACGTCTATCTACAACCTTTCTTAATTTCAAAATCGCATTTAAGTATTCATTTTTAATACAGAAAATTAGATAACTTGCAAAGAAGTTCACTGCTTTCAAAACAAATCCTTTCTAAGTTTTACAAGGAATCTAAAACCTGTTTTGACACATTTTCAAAACAAACAAAAATACAAAAACAGTTTCCAAAAGAAAGGAACTACGAGACTCTGATTTCATTCTACGAATGAATACGTAGGCGCTCGAAAAGCTCGAGTCTGATTTCAAAATATTATTTTAAACTGAATTTATCCGGAAAGGACTATTCTGAAAACCATTCGAACTACTTGCAAGATATATAAAATAGGAATTGAATACATGATCCATTAAGAGACCGAAAGGGCGAATTGGGTGCCTAACACCTTCCCAATTCGTAACGTAGTTCCCGAACCCTAGCAAAGTAAATTTTCAAAATAATTCTCTGGTTTCAAACGTATGAAAGATAATTCGTTTTCGAATTGTCCTTCGTACGATCTTTTATTTGTTTTCTCGTAAAACAAACTGGCGACTCTACAAAACACGTTTTCAAATAAAACCGAGAACGGAGGACCACCTTTTCTCCTCTCTCGGGGGTATGGGTCCGGATTCTCATAGTTCCCCACGGTGTGATGAATGCTGTTTTCTCTTGGTGATCTGGGTGCATCTTGATCTGGTTATATCCGGCAAAACCATCCACAAATGACTTCAGGGCGTGGTTGGCAGTATTATCTACTATCAAATCGATGTTGGGCAAGGGAAAATCGTCTTTTGGACAAGCTTTATTGAGATCCCGGTAATCCACACATATGCGGACTTTCCCATTAGCTTTTGGAACAGGCACGATGTTGGCCAACCACGAAGGGTATTCGATTACCCGCAAGAAACCCACACTTAATTGTTTCATCACCTCTTCTTTCACTTTTAAGGACCATTCTGGCGTAAGTTTCCTCAGCTTCTGCTTGACGGGCCTAAATTCTGGCTTGGTGTGTATCTCGTGCATGACTATCTGGCTGTTCAAACCTGGCATATCCGCATAAGACCAGGCGAAGACATCCACATACTCTTTCAGAGTTTGTGTGAATTCTTCTCTTTCTGTCTCACTTAGGCTTGCCCCAATGCGGACCTCTCTTCTTTCCTCCTCTGTTCCGAGGTTAATCACAAGAGTGTCTCCTTCCTCGCTTTGTATACGCTGCTCCTCCCGTTCCGGGTGTTCGTTCAGTCTTTCTAACTCCTTATAAGCTATTACAGAATTACAAATAACAGGATAACGCAACACAGAGTTTTCTTCATTGATAATAGTGTTTACAGGTACAAGTTTAAAGAGTAAATCTAGGAGTGGCTCTTTCCTAGCCTTACTTTCACTCTCACCTCTCACCCTTACAATTTCACTCTTTTCTCTTTCCCTTTGGTAGTCTGGATCAGCGTATATCAGGTGTACGGGGTCATCCCCTGGCTTGTCATCTCCTAGAACCATGATGTCGAAAAGATCTCTGATCATTTCTTCCTCCTTGTCTGTCTTGTCTTCATTTCCTTCTTTCAGCCCGATCGTTAATTTGGTGGAGAAACCATGTCCAATGCTTTCTTTGACATATAGGTCCTCTTCATAGAAGATTTCCCATCCCGGCAGGTTCTCTCCGTCACTGTTTCTCCAAGGTTCCTGAAAATCGCAAAAGGGGAAGTCCTCTCCTTCTTTGACAAAAAACCCGTTCAAAGAGCTGAAACTCGGATACTGATGCCCTCGGCCCCTTTTCTGCTGATCGTCTTCTTCAGTGTGTTGGTACCCCAAACCTTCCCTTTCGTACCTCGTTATCGGTTCCAAGGCTTGAAGTAGTCTGATTGTCCCATTCCTAGGCCGGCTCCGGGTAAATATTTCATCATTCTTAGCATATTTGTAATCTTGGTGCTGAGACCGGGGATATTGTCTGGGGGGAGATATTCAATTATCTGAGTGCTGAGAGTTTGTACTTGAGGCTCATAAGAAAAGCCTCCTAACTGTATGCTCTGGCTCCCGATTCCCAAAACAGGTAACTCCACATCTGCCAAGGTCCTTTCAGGATCTCCTTGGATGGTAATTATGTTCCCTTCAAACGGTATCTTGATCTTTTGGTGCAAGGAGGAGGGGAGTGCTCCTATGTCGTGTAGCCACGCTCTTCCCAGCAGGAGGTTGAAACTGGAGGGAATGTCTATGATTTGGAAATCGGCCGGAAAATTTCCGGGACCGACCCTGAGATCTAGCTTTAGAGAACCCAGAACGACCCTTCTGGTATTATCATAGGCCCTGACGGTTAGGCGGATGGTGAAAGCTCTGAATCCAAAATACCCAAGCATCTGGCAGTCTTCAGGGGGCAAACATTTATGGTCGACCCATTGTCGATGAGGACTTGTGGCAAGATCTTCCCTCGGGTTCGGACGGTGATGTGGAGAGCCAGGCTGTGTTTTCTCCCCAATGGAGATAAGTCTTCATCTGAAAATGATAGACTTCTTTGGACTGTAAGTGACCCGATCATGTTTGGCAGTTGTTCAGGTGTGGAGTCCGGTGATATCACGGCTTCGTCCAGAAGTTTGATGAAAGCGGTCCTGTGGGGTTTGGAGGCAACCAAGAGGCCCCAAATGGTGATGTGTGCCTGGGTCTTCTTCACCTGCTCAAGCACTCTATCTTCTCCTATTTCCTTAGGTGGCGGTGTTTTCTCAGTATCCGGTGGTGGTTGGTATACCCTTCCTGAACGGGTGATTTGTTGGATCCAAAGGGATGCCGGGTTTGATTCCTCTGAAGTTTCTGACGATTCTGGCTCTGTCGACCAACTGAAAGTCCCGGGGGAGGTTTCTGTCATACAGATTGTCTCCCTGGGGGGGGTTTGGGATTTCCATGATTGTTTCTTCTTATTCTGGGTCCATCCTATCCCAGATTTTCCGGGATTGGTTTTGATTGTGAGTGGTTGTGAGATCCCCTGATTTGTTTTTCCTAAACCCTGCCCGGGTAGGAAGTTCATTTTGTCCATCTATTGGTCAATTATTGGATTGAGGCCTGGGGTAACTTGAGCCTTTGCTGGCAGTACAATGAGTGCCCTGTAGGTTGGGTCATCTAGAATGAGCCCCACGGGATCGAAGCCTTCTTCATCATTGGTCAAGGCATTAATCCCTGCAGGTGGAGCATGGTTAGGAAGTGGATTATTAGTAACATTGGGCCTGCCGGGTGCGGGGATGGTTCCAGCTTCAATGAGGTCCTGGATTCGATGGCGGAGAGCTAAACAGCGTTCCGTGTCATGGCCTGCCGCTTGATGGTACGCACAGTTCTCATTCATTCTCCAAGTGTTGGGAATAGGGTTTGGTGGGGGGCGTGGGTTGAGTGGAGCGACTAGTCCAGCTTTTTGGAGTAGTTCCAGGCTCTTAACCAGAGTAGTGGGGAGGGTGCAGAAGTTTCTCCTTTTCTTGGCCTCAGTGTTTGAAGAGTCTCCCTGCGTAGGCCAATTCATTGGGGGGACTTACGGTGACTGCTGGAATGGGTTTTGTTGATACGGGTACGAGCTTAGTTGGTTTACGGCTGGAGTGGCCGTCTTTCTTCCGGCGTAAGAGGCTTTCTTGGTATCGGTCTCAACTTTCTTGGCCAGTTCTTCCTCTACTTGTGACCCCATACTCAACAGGGCTCTGAAGTGTGGGAATACGTGCTTTCCCATGCAACTCAGTACGGCTGGAGTGAAGTTCTTCTGAATGATTTCCAGCTGTTCTTCTTCATCGGGTCGTTTGGACATTTAGGAGGCCATTTCCCTCCAGCGGGTGACAAAGTCGCTGAAGCTTTCTTTCTCGTCCTGTTTGGCCATTTCCAGGTGTTTACGAGTAATTTCCAAATCCTCGTTGGACCCGTATTTGGTCATAAATTCTTTGACGATATCTCCCCAAGTCTGCGTGTGATGCCTTTCTAGACCAAAGAACCATCTCAGGGCGGCTCCCGTGAGAGTCATGTGAAAGGCTTGTGCTAATTCCGGCTCTCCACAACCGGACACTTGCATGGATCTGATGTAGGACTGTAGGTGAGTTTTAGGGGGCGTGGTTCCAGTGAACTTGGTGATGGAAGGGAGTTTGAATCCCTGGGGTAATCTTGCTTCTGGGTAGAGGGAGAAGGCATTCATATCCGTGATCTCGTCTGCACCTTTTATTAGGGACACCCCCTTCTGTAGGACCCTCATCTGCTCTTTCAGCTTCTTCATTTCCTCACTCTCTCTTGACATCTCGTCGAGCTGTTCCCGTGCTATTACCGATTCTGCATATACTGCCCGAAGTCGGTTGATGTCTGGGTATTCATTAGGGAGGGCTGCTGGGGCCGGTGGTGGAATGGGTTTTGCGGGAACTTGTGGCCATGGTTGGTATTGGGGGTCAAAATCGGGTTGTATTTGGGGTTGCGGCCAGACTATGGGTGGCTCCTGCTGTTGGTAAGTGGGGCCTGAATCCGGGGCCCATTGGTTCTGATTGTTGGGGTCGGTTTGAACGGGACCGGCCAGACTATTACGATAGGGGGGCCCGTTTGGGGTGGCCCATTGGTTCTGATTGTTGGGGTCGGTTTGAACGGGACCAATTACGATAGGGGGGAGTACTTGTGAAGACTGTCTGGGGGGAGTACTTGGTCCTTGGTTCGGATCTCGATTCGGTGGTAGTCGATCAAACCCCGGTGGTGCAGTTCGTTCGGCTGATAATTCTTCTATTCGGATCCGGGTACCCTGTTGCTCGTTCGTGAGGTTTGCCAGATCCCTGCTGACGGTCATGAGTAAACGGTGCATTTCGGCTAGGGTTGGCTGAGCTGATGATGCCTCGGCTAGGTTCTGATCTGTCTCTCGATTCTCACGTTCATCGGCCATTTCAGGTGTGCTTGGTCTTACTAATCTTCCGGTGTGATCACGGCCGGCCCAACCTTCCAATCTGTTTGTTGCTTCACGACTGTAGACGAAACCACGTGGCGAAGATGAAGGAAGACTGTGATGCGACTCGATTTTTGCCAAAAGAACCACTAAAAATTGCCGAGAAGAGCCTCGGATTTAAAAGGGCGTCCAAAAGTAAGCCGTAAGGTGGTACATCCCCTACGGCTGTTTGACAAGTGTTTTAACTTGACTCGATCTTATATGCAGCGCAGGTGTACGAACGGTTAAGGCTTCAGGCTCCCTCCTTTTTGGCAAGACCTTGCGATATACCCTAGGGGCGGGTACATGCAAGAGCCTTTTGATATACTTCCCGGGTACGTGAGTGTTCTCGTCACTCGATATACCTCGGGGGCGTACTTGGCCAAGGAGAGTGGAAGTAAATGCTTTCGGTTTATGTTGGCCCAAGCAAGCCAACTCCCTACTCACTTATAATACTTCCGAGGGTTTGGGGTAAATTCTGAAAGAGATATGTCCTAGGACTATTCATAGATTATGATTTGTACTTGGATATCTTATGCTTATTGTTATTAATAAAGTTTATTTATTTTACTTTATAATCTCTTGTAAATAATATTTATTAATACTAGTTCATCAAGTACGTGACTAGATTGTGGGATGCTAGTAATGTAATAATAATATTGTTTAGATGCCCCTAATCATGTATCAATAACCTAGGATCACATTGATATAATGATTAGAGTATGGGTCAGCTGATGACTATGTTCCACAAGTCATGGATATGGAGATATCAAGCTGAACATACTGATACTTGTTAGGGAACAAAGTATTGGACTGACACGCTTTGGGGACACTGCGAGGAGTGTTATATAATGTCATCAGTGATGTTCCCCATTTGTGATATCGTATTATCCTCAGACCTGAGATCGCCATGGTTACCAACATAGGGATTAGCATGTCAGGCATTATCAAACGTTGCTTTTGACCGAGTAATTATAAAGATGATGACCGAGCATACTATGAACTATGTAGAGGTATGTGGTTGATCAAGATGGGATTTGTCACTCTCATATATTGAGAGAGATATCGTTGGGCCCCTTGATAAGTGTAATTAATATTTGCATGGCCATGCACAAATGAGATGTCATTTGTTTTGGATTAATTATACTTAGAGATCAAGAAATAAAGATTGAACTATACAAGAATGACACTTGCCTAGTCTTGTGTTCAATCTAGATATCGATTGACAAAAGGAGTTAATGTGTGAAATATCAATTTAAGGTTGTGTCGTTTTTGACCTTTATACCCTTTGGATAATAGTAATGTTTTACTAGAAACCGCTTACTGTTCGTATAATAAAACGGGTTTTAATTGTACGGCCAAAGAGTGTAAAACCTACAGGGTCGCACACCAAAACGAGTTGGATCAAAACGAATTAAAACGGGCCAAGTTGGACTTGGGCCCAGTTCGTTTGTTGCTTAGGGTTCTCACTAGGGTTCCCTTATAAAAGGGAACCTTTGTTCTTCTTGGCCGTCAACGAAATTGAGAGAGGCAAGAAAATTCGAAATAGCAGAGAGAACCCTAGAGGGCGCTAGTACACCAAGCAAGATCTCATCTCGTTCGTGTGTGCATACCGTAGAGGCGTCGTGTTTTCTACGCTAAGGACGACAACAACAGAAGGATCAGATCCATCCTGTTCGTTTCATTGACATCAAATCTCGATTAAGGTATGTCATCTGTCGATTTTATTGAACTGCATAGATCATAGGATTCAATGATTAGTGCGTAAATTAGTGTATGCGATGCATGATTACTGCCCTAATTTACTAACAAATTCACACTCGTAGAACCAATGCATGATTTGTGATAGTGCGTGTGAAAAAGGTTGGGTTTACAAATATCTTTATCTTGATTACGTATTTTTGAAAAATTCCCTTTTTCTGAAAAAATGTTTCTTCTCAATTAATTAACATAAGTAGGGAAAGCAGAAAAAAGCAAGTATTCAAATAAACAAAAGTCCACATATAAGAGTCTAGTTTTCTGGCGTTCCCAGCAGAGTCGCCACTGTGAGAATCCGCAAATGCGACCCCCCGGGTCTCGTCCCCGTTCGTGGTGGTCTGAAGCGTCGGAAGGGATTCCGTCGCTCCATTTGCTTGGAGTTGTTTGATGATTCATATCGGGTGTCCTTACGTTTATTCTAGATGCAAAGGGGTTCGTTCAGAGTCGCCAGTACGTTTTACGAGAAAACAGACAAAAAGGTTGTGTAAGGGGAAAGGCTATAGACAAGCCTTTCTTTACACGTTTGTCTGCGAAACCAGGTTTCTATAGGGTTCGGGAACTATATTACGGTTTGGGAAGGTGTTAAGCACCCATTCCGCCCTTTCGGTCTCTAGTGGACTTATATGTTTATTCTATGTTGAAAAACTTGGATGCTTTTACTAAAAGTCTACTACTTTTCAAATGAAAACCCTAATTTCTGGGGGAAGACGGGAAAGGGATGAAAAACCTTTGTGTTCCGAGATCCGATGTTTTATTTATTTGAAAAGATGTAAATACACATGACAAAACCTTTTATTTTGAAAGAGTGTCCCGTATTATTTCCTCAGATAATGACGGTTTTCTCGTGTTGTGTTTACTTTTGTGAAAGTTCGGATCTAATATCGGGACTAATTTAATATGGAATCATGACTCTTGAGAGGAGAATTATCAGACACATCGCAGTCTATAGAGAAGACAGGATATGTTGATTTTTAATTCCTAAATAAGTCTTATCAGTCCGGGTTTTGAAAACAGAATTTTATCTGGACGATAACGTACTTATTCTTCTGGTTTTGAAAATGGTTTTATCAGGGTCTTTTGTGTCGAAAACGATAGACTATTTGTAACTTGACAATAAGTTTATTCAAATAAAACGTGGACAGAATAACAGAAGTAAAACAAGTACACATATATCTAATTTTAAATACTAGAAGGGACTTTCTTTACCTTCCTGACGAGAATAATAATAAGAAAGAAAATATAATACGGCAGAGGGATCTCTGGCGATAATAATCTTCTCTTTCTTCAGATATTTCCGAGAAATCGATTCCGGAGACGGGACACGTCGAGTGTCGAGGATAGATTCGATAATTCTTCAGAAATAAGATAATAGTAGAAAAGTGCTTGATAAAAATCAAATCTAAATCTCCAAATTCTCAGATTCCAATTGCTGCCCTTGAACCCTTGGGGGTGTTGGCCTATTTATACTGCTCGGGGAAGATTGTCGCGCGACATTTCCCCAAAAAAGGCAAGTGTCGCGTGACATATCTGTTTGTCGCGCGACATTCCTGTATGTTGTGCGACAAACGGCTGAACTGATGGGTCCTGACACTGTGATGTGTCAGAAAGTGGTTGGTCGGGTGCAGAGAGGGATTGTCGCGCGACATAGTGGGATTGTCGCGCGACATTCCAATGATTGTCGCGCGACAATGTGATATGTCGTGCGACAATCCTTCATAAAAAAAGGTTTGTCGCGCAACAAACCCCCCCCCCCGGGGTAGTTTCGGGTGCTCGGGTGTGTCCTGGACTCCAAAAATAGTAGTCTCGTAGGTCGTTAGGGTTCTTGCGGGGGTCACGGATCGGGGTGTCTACATATATATATATATATTTATTACAGACAGAATTAAAAGTGGACGTGTCATAGGCAAGCCGTGACTTGCCGTACCAAGATATACACAATCAAAAAATGTCAAAATACAAGTATCAGAGCAACTAATTCGTTTCCGAGCCCATCGCGTCCTTGCCCTCCTTGGACTCCTGAGTACTTGTAGGGTTTTAGGAAAAAGACGGAGTGAGCTATTTGCTCAGTAGGGGAGGAAGTATAGGGTATAGTGTTTCAAAAACAAATTTATCATTTCATTTTCAAAACATATTACTTAAGTAATGCAAACAAGAATCATTGCCAACGATTAAAAGATGCATGATCGTGCTAATGCAGGTTACCTCCCGTGTCAACCGTTTACCGTATAATAGAAAGCACAAACTGTAGAGATGATCCATAATCGCCAAACTTATAAGGCCATCATTATAATAGAGCCATGGGATCAACCATCCCAATTTCATAAGAACACAGATATCGATATGAATCATAGTGCCTTGCCATTTGCCTAGGTTCCCGGGCTCTTCACCAGTGGCTTACAGGCGGCAAAACGTTGCTCTCCTAGGGGTTTAGGGATTTTCAATCCAAGGGCACCGAGTCCCACTTATTTTCCATCCCGGCAAGCACTGTACAACTATACCAGGAATCTATTCCCAAGAGACACAAGCTCTTCGAACCAATAGTAAATGATAAAGGCCTTTCATAAGATAGCCAACTAATCCATAAACCGCGAGTCCGTTCAAAATATTTTCATATGATTCTCGAGCAGTCAGTTGACACAACAATAATACGTATCGTGCATAATATGATGTTAAATATAAATATGAGGCAATCTATGCCATATATACTCCAAAAGTTTCATTACTTATCCTTTGGTATACAAAATTCATCAATAAGCCACTTTTATCAACAATTATGATACATACAGCCAAAGGATACTTCGTTTTGTTCAAATAACACTTTATCTCGAGTATATATGTCATACCTTGTCTTAAATCATACAATCATAGACTTATGAATTATAAAACATCATAAACTTTCTTATATTTTAGTTCCAAACCAACCATGAATCAAACACAACCATTTTTAAGTAATAAAGTCATATTAACATGTTATAAAAGCAAGTAAACCCTTACCTCGTGTTTATTAGCGGTATAGAATGAAGAAAGAAGAGAATCCAAGCTCTCCCAAAGAAATCCCAAGGAGGAAGATCATGAATAGTGAAGTTGAAAATAATTCGGATGATTTTGAGCTTAAATCGTTGATGCGAAAGGATTAATGCGTATAAATCTCTTCCTCTTTCTCTGTAGAAACCTCTCATAGAGTGTGGAAGAGTTTGGGTCAAAAAGTGGATGAAAAAGGAGTTAAAACGCACTTAAAACAAGATTAAGTCGGTGGAAAAAGTTAACTAGCAGACTAGTATGCCAAATACCCAATATCTGTCTGCGGGTTGCAATTTTTGCAAAAATTTGTTGCTGGATCGGTATGCCAAAAATGCCATACCGGTCCACGCTATAATAATTTTGGGCCTGGAGCACTGTTTGTATTTTGGCCATAACTTTTTGCTCAAAACTCCGATTGAGGCATTCTTTATGTCAAGGAAAGGTATTTCAAATATCTACAACTTCCTAAGAGGAAGTTTTCCCAAATTCTGGACAGATAGTTCCCAGAAATTCGCCGAAGACAGCGCTTTGCCGAAACGCTACTGAATGACCAGAATTTTGCAATGGGCCTTCTTCGCACCCTGTTTTGACCCACAAGGAGTGCGAATTAGCTTTCGATCAAAACGCGAATTAGCGAACAGAATTTTAATCGAATAAGTAATGAAGAAATTATGATAGCTCAAAGTTAGCTAGAATTAACGAATCGCGAAGAATCAAAACTTCCAATTTATCAACCGAAATTGATTCGGACCACCCGAATCACTAAACGATCATTTATATATGTATCAAGGAGTTAATATAACATAATTAACATTAATATAAATACAAGATGTTACAGCTACTTTGTGTCGCGAGTTTATGGCTAGTCTGATAAGCGAGGGTCCCCATCGCTACGCTGCATTCATTCGAGGGATTCATATTGATCTTATGTCGGAATTTGTTTATGAGGTTACGGGTGTTGCTCTGATGCCCAACTTCAAGTGCCCGTACTTATTAGGTGCTTCGGGTATGCCAATGCCCACAAATATCTCTTCCACGCTCTACGGTACACCTACAGAGTAAGATGGGTCTGGTCATCTTCTCCAAGACTAGTTAGCACCTCGATTCTTGGATTTTCATTCAGTTTTGGTTGGTTGTATTTTTCCTACGAGCTAGAAGTCGAAGATTTATCTGTGGACTTCTCGTATTTTTTATGCGATAGTTAGTGGCAGGAGTGTGGATTTATGTCAGTGTTGGATTGAGGCTATTACAGCCGGGGTGGAGGATGTTAAGTTTCTTGTGGAGTTCTTATTACCCGTTTATGCACATACAGAGGTATTATGAGGGCGGCGGCTGATGAGATGATATTTCCTAAAGGCCTGATTGGCACTGCTTCTGCCACGAGATCTAGAGTACAAAAGAGGCGTAAAGGCGCAGTTACGCAAGGCCCGATAGGGGATGAAGTTGAGGAGGAGGATGCTTTTGACTCTCCTGCTACTGATTTACCTCCACCATCAGCCGGTACATCACAGGCTAGCTCATCTCAGACATATGGAGGCGGCAAGGCCCCGATTATAGATGGTCTGATGCACATGATGGAGCGTATGCTCAAAGGGCAGGAGGAGCTCCGGATTTAGTTTTAAATGCTAATAGAGATAGAGGATGACCAATATAAAGCTATGAAGGGAAGATAAACAAAGTTGTTGGCCACAGTCAATCGCATTGACCAGTTTGTCTTTAGTATGGATAGATCCTTGGCTGAGCTTTTAGCTAGGACGTCAGGAGGTCACAATGCTGACGAGTCCAAAAGTCCTGAGGAGAGCAGTGATGAGGGGTCAGATGGTGATGGAGGAGACTACCAGGAGGCAGCTGATGACTCCATTGGCCTATCGACCAGTTAGGCTAGGGATTAGGATTCTTTTACACTCTATGTTTAAATCCCGTAGGCCTAGGTTTTTGCTATTAAGGAGGTGTTTGCATATGATGTATTTTATTTTGAATTTTTTGCTTTATATATATATATATATATGTCTTGTTCGAATGAAATGTTATGCTCTTATTATTGTTGTATTACTTGTTTTATAGAATTATCTGATTACCTATAATTTATCTGCACTAATTGTTTACCTAGATCCATTCTATGAAGCAATATATATACATATCCCACACTTGGCACCAATGTCTTCTAATTATTCCTCTCTCCCACATAAAACATCATCTCAAGAAAAGAGTCTGGATGATCTGCCTATGTTAGGGCCAGATACAGACGCCCCTAATCACAGTAATCTGAACATTTCACCAGCCTTAAATTCGTTTGAGAGCCCGGTGGGTGGTAATCAACTTATTTACGATCCATTCGCATTTTGAAAGAAGCTGTCTAGTGATGATGTCAAATGTGAGGAAGATGAGAATAATTATATTGACATCGATGTTGAGATGTCTTAGGATACTGAATCAGGTGAAGAAGCTATGAGCGTATGGAAGTCAAGTCAATCTACATCAGTCGCTACTGAGGATCTATCTGACTATGATCCTACCGAACCATCAAATTGGGAGTCTGATAATTCTATGGATGAGGCTGATCAGTCTGAGAAGGAGCAATCTAACTCATCTGCAAGAGCCCTTTTGCACGTTGAAGTGAAACATTCTTGGCCCGTTAAGTTCACCGAAGTGGCTGAGGCAAAGAAGAATTTGTCTGAAGAGGAAGAGTCTGACCCGTTCATGGAAGAGTAATATGAAGAAAAATCTGATTCATCTGAAGATTTTGACTTGAAAAATAGTAGCAATTCATCCGAGGACTCCGATTCTAAAAGTAGTAGTGATGATTCCGATGCTTTTGATGAGTCTGACAGGGAGAGTGTTAGCAGTAGCGGTACATACTGGTGGTCTGAATCATCTGATAAAAATCAAATAGTGCCATGCAAGAAAGCGAAGAAAACATTTTATCCACTTGAAGACACCATTGATGTAGAGACTCCATATCACTTGCATCCATATGATTAGAGGTTTGTGTAGGATGATATATTCTTGTTATAGTATCCAAAAGTGGATATTGAAGCTCACAGAAGGAGGATGGCAGGTAGAATGGTATGTTCGACGATTCGTAATGGCGAGCTAAGAATCATAAAGCCTACATTGTGGGTTGTTGATTTACATGATGAAGGCATGAGAAATTTGGTTGGATTTTTTGAGATCTGGGGTATCACAATCTGCGTCTGGCTCAGCCACCGCCTGGCTCATCTGTAGAACCGAAGGTAAGCAAGGTAAGTATGTAGGTAGTTTAGGATTTTTCTTTTTTGTTTATTTTTGGTTTTAGTAGTTTTGCTGTTGCTAACATGCAAATTTTGTTTAAAGAGATTAGGCTGCTCTAAGGTATATTTTCCCTCTTATTCATTTATTTCAATCCATTGCATCTATGCTTTTATACTTATTTTGTAACATTGGGGACAATTTTGGATTTTAGTTGGGGGAGGGACACCTGTGGTCAAATTTTATCGAAAAGCGTGTATGTAAGTAACTTAGGATAGTCTTTTTGCTTTATTTTTATTTTCTTTCTTCAAAAAAAGAAAAAGAAAATATGAGATTGCAAGTTTAAGTCTTCCCATTTAGTTCTGTTTTGCATTCTCTCATTGGGCGACAACGCATTCATGAATTAATTTAGTATATGGTGTAGTATTAGATAAATTAAAGAAGTTTTTGACTCTTTTTGTAGTTCAAAAGATGCATACTAAGTTGAATCTTTTTGTTAGTGCACTTTTCGGCATTGCTTGATATTAGACTAATATATCTTAACTAGTGAAATACTCTGTTCACAATTAAAGTGGAGACTATATAGCCGTGAGTTTTTGAGCCATTCTTTCACATTTGAAAGCTATATACATAAACTCTGATTCCTGAAAAGCATTTTACAAATCGATTGAGTCTCCTACAATTTCAATTCAGTTTTATAAAGGTAAGTCCATGAGATGCTAAATCATAAAATGCCTTGTAGTTGTCTGAATTTAGAAGCTAGAAGCTAAGGAAATGATATAGGCCTTCTTTGTTTTAGCCACTAGACTTGGCCTGTCCTTACATTTCATCCGTAGCAGCCCTTTTGAAGTTTGAAGCCTTGTTTTTATTGTTACATCTAAAGTTAAACCCGAGCCAGTACCATAAATTCTATATCCCTTGGCTCGTTTGCGTAAAAGGCTCAAAGTAAAGGCATGGTGAAATATGTTGATTTAAAAAAAGAAGAAGAAGAGAAAAGCAAAAGCAGGAGCAAAGAATGAAATGTTTGCATTGAAAAATGGATATGCATAAATGATGATGTTTTTTAAAAATGCAAATTGAATGTTGTATGCAATATAATCAGAAAGTGGGTATCGAAGTAAAAAGAAAGAGTTGAAAAGCCTCTGAGCATCACAAAAACAATCAAATGAGTCTTTTGAATTCTCAGTTGACCCGTTCGTTTCGTAACCATTACCCCCCCCCCACCCCATTACAACCTAATAAAGTTATATTTGATCCTTAGTGGCTTAGTTTCGAGATTTAGATGATGAGAGGGTATACAAAAGTATTCTCACCTTTGTAAAACTTGGATATCTTTCCTAGAGACTCATGTTCTTTCACTTTAGCGTCTTTTCATTTAAACATACGTGAGGCATTTGATTTTGATTAAAAATATTCCATTTAGCCCGAATGTGGAGAGATATACCTGATTCGGAGCGATTCATTTGTTGAGTGTATGTCCGGTAAGAGTTTGAGTCAAAGCTTAGCATGAACTGAATATGAATCTATGATTAATTTTGAAAGTTAAAAGTTAATGCATTTGCCCACACATGCAGATTTATGATTTATATTTATGCTACATCATATTTTGAATACATTAAGATTGCTATTTGTCTTGTATATCTCTTGTTAATGTGTCACTAAGTCAGTTTAGGTCATTGTTAAGCCATTTGAGAGAGAATTTATGCATGATAGGCAACTTTGGGATAAGACTTGAACTTCAATCGAAATTTTTTTGGGTATATTCACTGGAAACCCTCACGAGACACAACTCATCCTACTAGGGGAGACATAGGGGTTTAAAGGCTTATTGCATGCACTTAATGCAACTGTTTAGTTTAGGATTATGTTTTTCTTTCTTTTATGTGTTTGTTTTTAGAGATATATGGCATTTTAGCACTCCATTGCTAGGGACTAGCAAAAAGTTAGTTGGGGGAGGTGATTGAGCCCAGAAATTGCATTTTTAATCCCTTAAATAAGGCTCAATTAACTTCTAGTTACCGTCTAAAATCAAAAATTGCATGTAAATCCAGTTTAAGCATGAAAATAAGGCATTGCATTAAATTTCTGTGTTACTAAGCCATTTTGGAGGTCTAAAATGTTGAAGCAACTGAAGTTGTATGCAAGATAGAAGGTTGAAAGCGGAAAAATGTAAGAAGAATGTCCGAAGAACAAGCCCGTATCCATTTCGAGGCCCGAGGCGAGAAAAACTCCTCACACTACCCCCAAAGTGCTAGTAAGAAAAGAATAACAAGTCTCCAAGCATGAATAAAGTGAATGCAAGTGTTCAATAGTGATCCCCAAGAGGAAAAAAGCTCAATCAAATCAATTCCGGAAGTTTTCAAGTAAAACCGAGAACTACCATAAAAAGCTCGAAGTTGTAGCGGATTAAAGTTTTTCTAAAATGGGAATTTAAAGAAATATCCAGAAATAAAAGTTGTAGAGCTTCAAATTACCTACGCTTAGGTGAAAACGGTGCATCAATCAGAGTTCGGAGCAAAAAGTGATGAGCAAAGAAGAAACAACCAAAATAAAAAGAAAACAAAAATTAAATACATGAGGATCGATCCTCACACTAGGATCGATCCCCACTTCAATTTTTGGCCCGTTTCCGGTTTTTGGCTCTTTTCGGCCCGTTTTGTCAAGGATCATCCAACCACGACCAGAGACACTTATGGGAAATATAAAATACCACATATCTCATAATTTATGGTATGCCACACTTGAGAATCGATAGAACAGAGAGGCTGAGAGCACCGTAACTTTCTAGGAGATTTTGCGCTACTCTGTTGATCGAACCTCAAGAGTTTTCTTTCTTCTTTCTTCAAAACAATTATTAGGTTAACTTAATTATCATAGTAACATCAGTGTATGCTACTTTTATTCATCATTATATCAAGTTTTAATTGAATTGCTATTTTTCATCCTGGTAAACCCTAGTTTTCTAATTTCTTCTACTTCAATTGCTTTTAATCATTTTTTTGCTTAGATATTCATAGATTAGTTGTTAAGGATCTTATATATTCTGGAATTAACCCTAAACTCTCATTTTAGGGGCTGTTTCTAGAGTTTATAGATCCGTTTTGTCTTTTTTTTTCATCGATTTATACTTTTTTCTTGTTCTATATTCGAATAGTTTATCGTTATTCAATGCTATTCATGTGTGATTCATTGTTGGTCATAACTAATCTGATGTTCCAAAATTTTTAGGGTTTTATTCGAATTTCTTCAGTTTATGTCCGTTTCGAGTCTGTTTACTATTTTAAAAGTAAAATCTTCGTTTTAAATTGGAATTGATAAATCCCAAAGCCAAAAGTTTTTAAATTTTATTTTATATATTATTAGGTATTATTTTAATTTTCTTCATAATTTACAAGCGTGTTTGCAAGTTTAGTTTGGATATGTTTAGCTAAATCGCTTGTTAGGGGTCTATAGTGAAAGATGTGTTGTTAATCCTTGAATGTAACCCAATTTAGGTTTGAATATGATTTTTTTCATTGGTTATAGATCATCTACTGAATGTATGAGTAGTTTCTTATCTTTGCATGCTTAAAAAAATGTTTCCATAAGTTAGCTCATAAATTCCATTTAATTAAGAACCGTAAAATGTCGATTCACGAATTTTAGCACCAAAATCCTAACGTGGCTGATTTGAGGATGGTCTTTATCCTCTAATTACTTAGGTTAGTTTCTCAAGTGAATTGGCCAATTTAGCGCTGTTTTGGTATTTATTCACGTAAGTGCTGAAAAAGTACTAATTTTGAATTTCGGCGTTCTTTTTAAGACAGATTTGATTTGAATCACGTTCAAACATATTCAAATCTTAGGAGAGTGTTAAGCTACTAATTTTTGAGAAGTTTAATCAATTTGGATTATTTTTTTCACGCACTAGCAATACTAGGTTTTAAATTACACTTTTCAAAGTCAAAAAGCTTCACTATCGAATTCTTTTGCTCAAAGCTAGTCCACATAGTCTTTATCATGCATGGGCTATCATATACTTGTAGGAGAAATACAATTGGATGGTTGGAAGGTCTAGGAGCTGAATCTTAGTGAAAAATCTTATTTAAACTGAAATTTGGATTACTTGATTGGACTAGTTTCGTACTCCCTAGATACGGATACCTCTAACGTTTGTTTCTTATTGGTTTAAGTTCACTTAATAATATGTTTTGTTTAATTTATGCGTTGTTTTAATTAATTAATTTATTTTTAGTTCATTTGCATTGTTTCCTTAGTGCATTTAGGAAGCCCTTTAAGTAGAAAACTTGCGCTTTAGGATTCCCTTTAATTTTGCACCCTAGGAATATATTTGCTTTTAGTTGTAGTTTAAGTTAGTTAGTAGTTTCATTTTGTTTCATTTTTCCTTTCCTATTCCTCATTTCATCTTTTCTTTTCTTTTCCCTTCTTCCCCTAAGAGAGGTCACTAGAAGAAATTGATTCCTTATCTTCTCTGTGGTTCGACTTTGGATTTTTCCAAGTATACTATAACTTGACCGCTTGCACTTAGGCGTAATACTTCGTACTTTTTGAGCATAGTCACCAAACTTATGTATAAGGTCAAACCACACCTTGCTCTCAATAAATAATATGGTGAATCCAACAAATTATCATAATAATCCAACTTTATTTTTATTATTTAAAATAGGAATCCAATAGGAAGAATTGTATTTAACATTGAATCACTAGATTGGTATAGTCAATTGGCATGAACTCATGCGATAGAATCAACTAAATATATTCATCCTAATCCTAATATAAATTTACATTAGCATGAATAAAATTAAATAAACAGAAAAAAATAAAGTTAAAGGTACTTGTCATTAATTGAATTGAATAAAAAAAACTTCAAATCTTCAATAAAGCAAAAAAGAAGTAAAAGAAAATAGGAAAAAGTGCTCGGCACTGCCGAAAATTATCACCTAATTTGCACTGTCGCTCTCCTTTTTATAATAATGCATAATCTATTTTTTTAATAGGAATATGACATGATTTTACTGCATAAGCTTAAGTGGTGTTTTTAGCCCACACATTTAGTCTATTGAAATAATCACATGGGCTGGCTACTGAGATGAATTGGGCCCACATTAGAGTGCAATTTGAATTTTCGTCCTTTAAATATATTGCATTTTGCATTCAGAATTTCGGACCCTGAGACAACTAAATTTGAAAAAGTGCTAAACTGAAAAGTTGTACATCTCAAAATTCTCTTCAAAATGGGCTCAAGAATCACATAATTTAGAGTTATGAGTAAAAAGTTATACTTCCAGAAATATTGAACCACTTTAGATGTTTTCACCTGTTTTAATTGCTCAATTTTTTTCTTAATTTTCTCCACTTCTTTTCGAGCACCTGAGAAACACTACAAAAAATAAATTAATAACAATTTTTACTATTTAACATAAAAAAAATACTATACTAAAATATACCAATTTCTTCTTAAATCAACTATTAGCAAGCAAAATAACGTCAATTTATATAACCACAAATACAAGTTTACTCCCACTAATCTTATGGTATACATTACAATCAAAACAATTTTTCTTAGAACCAAAATAAGCAATAGTATCACTAAACTTAAGATTCCACTGTGGAGATTGCTTAAAAAGTACATAAGTTGACTTCCTAAGTTACTAGGTCATATTTGAATATTTTTAATATGGCTTAGATCTGTATCATATAGACTTCATTTTGGAAAAAGTTGTAATAAAATGCAATAATGACTATAGGAAAAATCCTTCGTAATACATGCTATAAGAATCATTTATAATTAATACATACTTTATAAGTGAAACAATTGAATCTCTTTTAGCTTTATGTCGCTTGATATTGCTAGTGGAGTTGTGTTTGGTCTTGAAGACCCTTTATACACAATTTGATTATATCAATTAGCAATTCAATGACTTTTTATATTTCACCATGTTCCATTATTTTCACTTTCCTTCATTGACATTGACTTGTTGGAACTTTAATCTTAAATTATATAATCCTTGAGGATTCTAATCATATCTAGTTCTTAAGTAACTGATCTTTAAGAAGCGTACCTTAATCCATGATGTTGTAGCACAAAAGCTTGATTTGGTTTGTGGCGTTCCAATGTCTGAATCTCGGAGTGCTTAATGAGTTATCTTTCTAAAATGGGGAAGAGGAGTAGAGCGTATAATGATCCGACTTAATGACTACAATGCTATGTTTCTTTATATATTAACTCAAATTGAATCCCATCAATCCTAATATGACTACTATTGGGTCTCTACTTGTTGCCTCTTTATATATTAACTTAAATTCAATCCTATCAATCCTAATATGACTAGTACTACTAGGTATTTACATGTTGCAAAGAACATACCCATTAAATGCATATATAAACATGCAAAGTCAAGAATGTGCAAGCCCATTCCTAAATTCCAAACAATCTTCCACTTAGGCTACATATGTAAACATGTAAACAATTATTACAAATCCTTATGTGATCATTGAAAATCTATCATAACTTTAAAACAATTTGGTCCATCTTATATGTCAGCATGGAATCATAGTGGTCTTTGTTACACTCATATTCTTAATTAAACTCATCCATGGTCACCATACTAACACATTCAATGATATAGATCGAGTATGGATGTATGGCATGAAAATTACATGCAAGTTGCATCAATCATAAACTGGTCTTATTTTAACGAAATCAATGTTAACCCTTCTAAACTTTATGTTAAACCACAATGGAAGAAAAACATTTAGAGTCAACAAAAACTAAACCATCTTTTTTTATTCTGCAGAAAATAAGTGTATAAATAAAAGAGCATCCATAATACAAATTCTTATTAAACCAACAAATTATTAGATAATAAAACATCCATATGACCAATATGTTGATGAGGTACCTTAGGTGGTAAACCCTTAGTGAACGAATCCACAATCATGGAGTTTGTTTTTATTTTCTTTATAGACATGACAACTCTGAACTCTTATTAAACAACAAGAAATTTGATGTCTATGTGCTTTAGAGCTTAGAAAAATTTATGTTGTTGTCAAATATAGCATAACTTATTTATCGTCACAATATATTTTTACTGGTTTTTCAACACTATCCATAATCTTAGTTTAGTGACAAAGTTTCACAACTATATCCCATCCTATAATCGGAATCAGAATACCGAATGATCTTTAACTAATATGATTTCCGATATGTAAGCATGTAATCTTATGTTCTCTTTAAATATTGTATAACCTGTTGAGCTGCATTCTGAAGATCCATCCAAAGGTTACTTAAATATCTACCCAACATCTCTAGTATGAACGCTAAATCCGGACGCGTACATACTTGATCATACATAAGACTCCTTAATCTATATAACTAACACATAAGGAATCTTTTGAATCTCTTTCTTTTCAACCTTATTCTTGGGGCTGGTTGAGACTAAACTTGTCTCATTCAGTAATGGGAATATCTCTTGAATGACAATCATTTATAACAAACTTGGAAAAAACTTTCTCAATTAGCTATTTTATGATAACCCAATGATACCCTGAGAACGATCTCAATTAATCTATATTCCTAATACAAAAGAGGCATCATCGACATAAAATTCCAATGACACAATCTTGCTGCAACTAAAATTACCTTATGAATCCCTCTTGATCTTAAATATTCATTTGCGGTCAATGGGCTTTGTACCTTCAAGTAATTTGACAAGATCTCATGCATTAGCTTTCATTGATTCCATCTCATTATTCATAGCATTAATCCACTTTTAAGAATAAGAACTTTGTTTGGCCTAGTAAAAGATGATTGGATCATCTTCCACTATTAATGGACTAAACTCCCATATTCATAAAAAAAATATGATATAATCGCATTTCTTATTTCTCTACTGAATCTCCTTAATGATACATCCTCTTAAAGTTGTTGAATTTGCTGTTTAGGAAGTTCATCAACATTCTCTTGATAATCCTGATTTGCATCTAGAATAATGTGAGGAATTTGTTCATAATCATCGTTAATAGCAATAATTGGAATTTGAATAATTTTTTCCTTAAAAACATTGTTTTTAAATCTTATATTCCCCCTCAAACTTAATATCCTCAAGAAATCTAGCATTTCCTATCACAAAAAGAGTCATTCGATGGATCATAAAATTTATAATCTCTCAACCTTTTAGTGTATCTAAGAAAGTAGCAACTAATTTTTCTTAAGTCCAGTTTCTATTCTCGAAGGCCCTATTTCAGCTTGACAACATGTTTTGGCTACTGCTTTAATGTGAACACTTTTTAGAATGCATGATGTAATCTTGAGTGCTTCTCTTAAAAGTAATTTTGGTAAAAAATAAAGATTCATCACAGTTCTTACCAAATCCTTAAGCATTCAGTTTCGTCTCTCAACAACACTTTTCATGCTAGGTTTGCTTGGCATAGTGTTATGGTAAGACTATTCTGCATTCTTCAGCGAATTACGAAAAAGGTCTTGGACATTGTTTACCTGATCCGTTGTATTTGTCATAGATACACCACCACGATCAGATTGCGCCCTTAATTTTTAACTTCGACTTTGAAAGCCTTAACAACGTGTAAGGATTATGGCTTCTCATTAATTAAATATATATCCACACTAAGAATAATTGTCTACGAACATAATAAAACGCTATCAAACATTCCAGGAGGCCGTAGGGAATGGTTCATAGATATCCATATGAATTAGTTCTAAAACACCCGAACTCCTGTTGACACTTAGTTCCTTATAGTTTTCCATTCTCTCTTTACTCATTCAATACATACTTTGAAATATGTTAAATTAAGGGATTCAAGAATTCCACAAGTCTCTTAATTCTCCGTTTACAGATATGTCCTAACTGTTTGTGATATAATATAGAAGAATTTTCATTAGTTAATTTACGCTTTGTATCACATGAATCAACTTATAAGGTTTTATTACATGAGGTAATCATATCCGTATATGAGTTATTAATTCAACAACCAGTAGCAAACTATTTGAATCTTTAAAAAGACTAACTTTATTATTTTCAAATGAACAAGCATAACCATATTTGTCCAAGTAAAAATAGAAATTCCGTTTAAATGACAGTACCACATAAGTCTCTCCCAAATCCAAATAGCAACCAATCTTTAATGACAACCTAAAAGTCCTCATAGCCCCAACTGTAAATATTTAGCCACCGCCCTCATAAATGAATCTTTCAGCAGCAATTGGCTTTTGGCTCCACATGTAACCTTTATACACACTTATGTGAGTTATAGCCTTAGAATCTATATAGCAAGTAATCACATGTACATAAGTTAAATCAACTCCAGAACAAACCTAACGAGAAACATATTAAACTTTACACGCCATGCCGCGTACTCGGAGCATTCATCTGTTTATCCTTCTTACAAAAGTAATAGACAAATTATTTATCATATTTCTTTTGCAATTTCCTTAGTGTTATTCCAACTGCAGTTTCCTAACCTTTATCATTTTCTTATCTTTTAGAGGTGTTTTCTATGTAAGTGCTTTATATCTTTTTTCGCTCAATCCTTTATTCTTCTTACAAACCATGAGATATGAACTCATTAAGATATCATTTATCCTTATGAATATTGCAACTCATTGAATATCCTTACAAGTATTGTAACTCACTATAAACTAGCTGTATTGTGCAGGAAAAGAAATAAAGAACTGGATGCATGAGCAGTTCGTTAGACAGCCCAAACTTTAATGCTTTTAGCGATATTAGACATTTCTTTGTACTTTGAAACAAGATTACCCAAAATGTTGCTTGACTCAGTTTTTTCATTTTCAGTAAAACGTTTCTTTAATTTCTTTAAGGAACTAAATAGCATTTTCCTCATAAGCTCCATTTTTATTTTTAATTGGACATTTTATGATTATAAGACTCGTGCCATTAGAAATGTCCTAATTCTTGAGGAAAATTCAAGATTATAAAACTCATGACATTTTATGATTATGATCATGTATGAGGTCGTTCTGTTCGAAGTGCAAGGTCAAGATCCATGAAAGCGAGAGCAATCACAACCTTTTCTTCCCAATTCTTGAAATTGGTGCTGTTAAGCACCAATCTCGAATTTATGTTGACATGTATATATAAAGCATAACGAGAAACTAAATAAAGAACAAATACTAAAATTATAAGCTTACAATTAATATGCATATCATAACATATGAATAAACAATATATATGCATGACACAATTATGTAAATTATCAATAGTGGGCCTCTATTAGAAGATACCTAACACAACATTAATGTTAAGTCTTTGGACAAAAACATCAACTTGTAATTGGTCATCTTCTTGCAGTAATCAAACATAGATGACAAATTATGTCAAATAATATCCCTTCCTTTGGGATGATTTATTATTCACATAGAAAACTTAACAGTCATCTTATATTTATTACCACAAGTGTGCGTGTTATTTGGCTAAAAAATAACCTTCTTTTGGGCCGATTATTATTCACATAAATAACAAACACACACATCTTAATATTTCAAACTAAACAAATTTACGCGATAGAGGTTACTTTGGCAACTTACCATTTTAATTTATTTATTTTGTAGTATCAGGCGATATGTGCTTTTCATCCTTATGATGTGGAAAACCCATATTATCTATATTGATGAGATTCACAAAGCATAAATCTTGTCTTTGCCACCTTGACGAGCACTACAATTTTGGATTCTTGGAAATTTAAAGGCTTGCATAATGGTATAAGAATTTTAGGGCTTGTACTAGTACAAAAACCTTTTCAAAGCCCTAACTCTTTAGTTTGATTTTAATAGTATATACTTGATGCAAACTCTTAAACAGTATGGGCATTAATCACAGTAGCTATAAAATTTAATTATACAATTTTTCTTAATAAAACAACCAAAAAGTAAAGTGACGAATCAATTCCATAAAGCCACTAAACCTTTGTATATGATGATCTCATATCCAGTGATCATGAGGAAGCCTTAAGCAATTAAAAAGCAATAAAAAAAACTTTAGTACCATTTGGACAAACCGTAATGCCACATTTTCAAATCGAGAATTAAACAACCAATAACAAAAATTTAGTGCCGCATGGTTAAATCAAATCAAAAATCATAACCATAAAATTTGAACGCTATAACTGATATGACATATGCTGCTTTTTTATTTTTTTAACCGACCCTTTCTTACAAAAAAATAAATAAAATATAAAATATTCTCACCTTAAGGACCTTTAATTACCATAAGATTTTTCTTTCCTTATTAACATAGATTCTTGATTGTTAATAAAGAATATCGAATATATTAAATTTTAATGGACCAGTGTTTCTATCGAATCCTTTAATTAGGCTTCTTCACTAACCTTTTTTCTTACTTCTCAATCTTTATTCTTTTATATAAAAAATCTTTAATAGACATGAATAGACCCACTGATACCACTTTTTGGAACTTTAATCTTAAATTATATAAGCCTTGAGGATCTTAATTATATCTAGTTCTTGAGAGATTGATCTTTAGGAAGCATACCTTAATACATGATGTTGTAAAGCTCGGAAGATTAATCAAGCTTATGGCCTTCCAACATCTGAATCTGCTAAATGGTTTTCTCTCTAACAAGGGGAAGAGAAGTATAGCGTGTAATGATTTGACATAGGGACCACAACCCTAGGTGTCTTTATATATTAACTAAAATAAAATCCCATCAATCCTAATATGACTAGTATTAGGTCTCTATGTTGACCTTAAAGTCAATTAATCTTATTTTGATAATTACAATAAGTTAATAAAGTATTATTTAACTCGGTTGTTTCAATGATAATAGCCATTTTAACCGACATATCTTCCGACCAAGTGTAACTTCAAACCGAAGCAAATCTCACACAAGCTTTACAAACGCCTCTACTCACAAGAAATGAACACAAGTGATATACATGTGCTAAACAAAGCCAAGAAAAGATCTAGATCATCAAGCAAGTGAAGATATGCACAAGAATGATCTCCACATGTTCTACAAGTTATCAAAATCAAGAAAGGATCAAGAACATCAAACAAGTGAAGATACGCACAAGAAAATCAAGCATCACGAAGACTCGAATTATCATTAAATGGAGTGAGTGCTTAGATTTTATGTAAAGATACTTTATTGATCAAATCCCTATAGCTCAAACATATTCTTGCATCTTTTAAAGATTGATTCAAACTAGCTTGAAATTGAATTTATTTGAAAAACATCATTTTACAAAAACCGAGTTTCAAAATAAATTCATATTAATTTTAAATGATCATATTTTAAGCTATAATAAAAATAGGTATCTTAGAAACATATCTTTGAGGTTCAAAAATCATTAAAATTTTATTTGGAACTAAATTGTTAAATTGCAAAAATATTTTTATTTTACATTTAAAATTCGCTCAATTTTTGCCCAATTTTGATCTAACGGTAAGATGGAGGCCTTCCCGAGCTCCGATCATTTTGAAATATTTAATGTAGTTAGACAACATCTCCTGGAAATTTTGACTAAAATTTGAGCATGATCCAACGGTCTATTTAGGAGAAATTAAGAAAACAAATTTGAATTTTTTGTCAAAACTAGCTGTTGGAAAGTTTGAAAATGTGTACCTTGGAGCCAAAACCTTTCTTAATCATCCCCAACGGCCATATGGTTTTGCAAGCTATAAATATGATGTCTTAGACATGTTTTAACACACATTGAATCATTCTAATACTCTATTATTCATATATTCAAATATACAAAGATTCAAGAACACATTTTGATCAATCTTTCATTTTTGAGCTATATATTTTGATCAATTTTGATATCTCTTAGTGTGAGCTTCATTTGTATTTTTTCATATACAAGAGAGATATTGTACATTAGTGTTTGTCACCAAAACTCATTTGAATCATAATTGTGAGAGGTATATCTCATATAATAGCAAGAGGGATTTCTTGTGAGAGTATTGAGGGTGTTTCAATACTTGTAAGAGTGTGTGAGAAGAATACACTTGTAGAGGTTTGATCTTCACCCGTAAGGAGATCGGTTATAGTGGAAATTCTCGGGGAACTAACCGAGCGCGGAGTAGGGGGAACAAGCCGAACCGTGTGGACAAAAAATCTTCGACTTCAAATTGGTTCAATCTTTCTTACTCAACCTCTTTATTTATTTGTTATATTAATTGATTGAAGTTTCTTATATTATTGCTTATTCTTGGGATTGATTATTTAATTGATTGTTTTCCTTGATAAACTTATTTAACTAAGTTGCTTTGCTTAAATATTTTAAAAATGTTTTAATTCCGCATTAAGTTTTTAAAACCCTATTCACCCCCCCTCTAAGGTATTTTCCGACCTACAATTAGTATCAGAGGTTGTACTTTTGTTTTGATTTTACAATCTTAGAGTTTACGATCATGTCTATTTATCAAGGAACTGGAATTAATGAAGGTTCTTCCACCACTAGACCACCTCTATTTGATGACAAAAATTATAGTTATTGAAAAAGTCGTATGTGTACTTTTCTTCAAGCTAGTGATTTTGAACAATGGAAAGTTACACTCATTGGACCCTATGAGATTACCAAAACCGATGAAAAGGGTAAAGTCACTCCTAAATCTATTTTCGAATATAATGAGCAGGATATTAAGAAAATCCAATTTAATGCTAAAGCCTTGAATGCCCTACATTGCTCGTTAACTATAGATGAATACAACAAAATTTCTAGTTGTAAAACCGCCAAAGAAATTTGGGACAAATTAGAAGTTACCTATGAAGGAACTTCACAAGTTAAGGATGATAATATTAATATGCTCGTTCATGATTATGAACTTTTCAAAATGGAGCCTAATGAATCACTTGCCTCTATGTATTGTAGGTTCTCTATCATCACTAATGCTTTAGATCTTCTTGGAAAGGAATATTCAAATGAAGACAAGATTCGAAAAATTCTTAGAACTCTTCCCAAGAAGTGGAGACCCAAAGTGACGGCTATTCAAGAAGCCAAGAATCTCAAGACGTTAAGCATGGATGAACTCTTGGGTTCACTTAAAACCCATGAGAAGGAATTGGCGAGAGAAGAAGAAAGTGATTCAAAAGCCAAAAGGTCACTAGCTCTCAAAACAACTCAACTAGATGATGATGAGGAGTTGATGATAGAAGATGAGGATATGGCTCTTCTTTCTAGAAAATTCATAAAATTTCTAGCCAAGAAGAAGAAATTTCAAGGAAAAAGAAACAACTTTGATCCTTCATCAAGAAGAAACAATGATCGATCTATTCAACCAAGAGTTAAAAATGAAGAAGAAAAGAAGTGTTTCCATTGCCATGAACCAGGGCATTTCAAAATAAATTGTCCGGTTAGAAGAAAAGAAAGAAGAGATAAAAGAGACAAAGCCTTCAAACAAGTAAGACACGCCCTCAAAAGCACTTGGAGTGATTCCAAAGAAGGCGAGTCCGATGCCAACTCTAGCGACGAGGAAACGGCTAACCTTTGCCTTATGGCAAGAAACGATGAGGTATATTCTACTTATGATTCATTTAGTGATGATAATGTCTCTATTAATAATGATATACACGATGAGAATGACTATGATGAATTATTTGATATGTTTGAGGAATTGCATAAGAAATTTAAAAATTTGTCTAAAATGTATGCAAGCCTCAAAAAGGAAAATTTGATGATTTCTAGCAAGTGTGAAAATTTTGAGAAAGAAAATGTACTTTTGAAAAATGAAATTAAGACCTTAAAGAAAGGAAAGGAAAAAGAAACTCCAAACACACTTGAAATAGAAAATATCAAATTGAAAGATCAAGTGGATGATTTGACTAATAGTCTAGCCAAGTTTACCAAATTAAAGGATAACTTGGACAAACTATTAGGAATGCAAAGGTATGTATTCGACAAAGCCGGTTTGGGTTATAATCAAATCCATAACCAAAAGGATTACAAAAATTTCTTCAAAATATACACACCGCATAATCCTACTAATCTTTGTTCATTTTGTGGAAGAAACACTCATAATGCACATTCTTGTTATTACAAAGAAAATAATTTTGCTAAAAACAAACTTGCTTGGATTCCTAAAGGAACCACTATGTACACTAACCCCAAAGGACCCAACTTATTTTGGGTACCAAAAGAAAAGTTGCTTAAGATTTTGATGTAGATCTGCATGAGAGCAAAAGCTAGCAAAATAAAATGGTTATTGGATAGTTGACGCTCGAAACACATGACGGGAGAGAAAAAAAAAATTAAGTCTCACTCCTAAACAAGGAAGTAACGTCACATTTGGAAATAACGCCAAAGGTAAAATTATTGGTATAGGTAAAGTTTGTAAGAAATGTTCTTATATTGATAATATTCTACTAGTTGATAGTTTAAAACATAATTTGCTTAGTATTAGTCAATTGTGTGATAAAGGTTATGAAATTATTTTTGAATCTGAAAGTTGCATTGTTAAAAATATTAGTGATAATTATATCTTGTTTGTTGCTTATAGATCTAATAACGTATATACTCTTGAACTTGATGATTTATCTCAACAAGATGTTAAATGTTTATCTGTGTTAAATGATGCTTCTTGGTTATAGCATAGAAGATTAGGTCATGCTAATATGGATTTAATTAATAAATTATCTAAAAAGGAATTAGTTAAAGGATTACCTAAAACTAAATTTGCTAAAGATAGAATTTGTGATGCATGTCAACTTGGTAAACAACACAAGTCTTCCTTTAAATCTAAGAAAGATATTACTACTACTAGACCACTTGATATGTTACATTTAGATTTATTTGAACCTAATTCGGTTGCTAGTTTAGGTGGTAAATTGTATGCCTTTGTGATTGTTGATGATTTTTCTAGATTTACTTGGGTATTCTTTCTTGCTCATAAAAATGAAACACCTCATGTATTTGCTAAATTCTGTAGAAAAATTCAAAATGAAAAGGGTGCTTCTATTATACATGTTAGAAGTGATAGAGGTAGAGAATTTGATAATATTGATATTGAGAATTTTTGTGATGAGCATGGTATTAATCATAACTTTTCGGCACCTAGAACTCCTCAACAAAATGGTGTGGTTGAAAGGAAAAATAGATCTCTTCAAGAGATGTCTAGAACCATGTTACATGAACATTCTTTACCGGAATATTTTTGGGCGGAAGCCGTTAATACCGCATGCTATGTAACTAATCGTGTTATTATTCCTAAAAAGTTAGATAAGACACCCTATGAATTATGGAATGACAAGAAACCAAATATTGCATATTTTAAAGTTTTTGGTTGCAAATGTTTTATTTTGAATGATCGTGATCACTTGGGAAAATTTGATGCTAAATCCGATGAAGAAATTTTTCTTGGGTATGCCACTAATAGTAAAGCATATAGAGTTTATAACAAGAAAAGTTTAGTAGTACAAGAATCTATGCATGTTGTATTTGATGAGACAAATCATTTCTCACCCATAGTACGTTCCGATGACGATGTTGAAATTATCCAAAAGGTTTCGGATATTCAAATTTATGATACATCTAAGGAAGAAACTTCGAGTGCTCAAGCTCCTCCTAAGGAGTTAGAAAATACAACCAAGCAAAACTCGAATGATTTTCCTAGGAGTTGGAAATTTGTGTCCAACCACCCTATTGATCAAATTCTTGGAGATCCATCTAGTAAAGTCATGACTAGATCATCCTTAAAAAATGTTTGCAATAATGTGGCATTTGTTTCTCAATATGAGCCTAAAAATATAAATGAAGCCGAACAAGATGAATCTTGGATGATGGCTATGCAAGAAGAGCTCAATCAATTTGAGAGAAATAAAGTGTGGACACTTGTTCTCAAACCAAATAATCATACTATTATAGGCACTAAATGGGTATTTCGAAATAAAAAAGGATGAAAATGATGTTATTGTTAAAAATAAAGCTAGACTTGTTGCCCAAGGATACAATCAAGAGGAGGGCATTGATTATAAAGAAACATATGCACCCGTTGCACGTTTAGAAGCAATTCGCATGCTACTTGCTTATTCATGTTTTAAGAATTTTAAATTATATCAAATGGATGTGAAAAGTGCTTTCTTGAATGGCTTTATTGAAGAGGAAGTTTATGTGAAACAACCTCCCGGTTTTGAAAATCATATTTATCCGGATTATGTATTTAAATTATCTAAAGCATTGTATGGTTTAAAACAAGCACCTAGAGCATGGTATGATAGATTAAGTTCATTTTTAATTACCAATGGTTTCGTTAGAGGCAAAATTGATACTATCTTATTTATTAAAAATCATAACAATGACATGCTACTTGTACAAATCTATGTTGATGATATTATATTTGGTTCTACTAACGACAATCTTTGCAAAGAATTTTCTACTTGTATGCAAAAGGAATTTGAAATGAGCATGATGGGAGAAATGAACTACTTCCTTGGATTACAAGTGAAACAATGCAAAGAAGGCATCTTCATTAATCAAGAGAAGTATGTGAAGGAGCTTTTAAAGAAATTCGACATGGAATGAGCCAAATCCATGAGCACTCCTATGAGTTCAACATTAAAACTTGACAAAGACGAGAAAGGTAAAAGTGTAAAAATCAAGAAATATTGAGGTATGATTGGTAGTTTATTATATTTGACGGCGTCTAGACCGGACATTATGTTTAGTGTATGTCTTTGTGCACGATTCCAAGCGGATCCTAAAGAATCACATTTACTTGCCGTAAAACGAATTTTCCATTATCTTTCCGGTACTAGTTCATTGGGTTTGTGGTATCCAAGAGAGAACACATTTGTCCTAATAAGTTATTCCGATGCGGATTTTGCGGGTTGTAAAATTGATAGGAAAAGCACTAGTGGCACATGTCATTTTCTAGGACACGCACTAGTATCTTGGTCAAGTAAGAAACAAAATTCGGTAGCCCTTTCAACGGCCGAAGCCGAATACCTGGCGGCCGGAAGTTGTTGTGCACAAACTTTATATATTAAACAACAACTAGAAGACTTTGGAATTAGTCTTAGCCACATTCCTATTAAATGTGTCAACACAAGTGCCATAAGTTTGACCAAGAACCCCATACAACATTCACGTACTAAGCACATTGAGATAAGATATAATTTTATTCGTGATCATGTGCAAAAAGGTGATGTTGATATTGAATTCGTTGGCACCGAATCGCAATTTGCAGATATATTCACTGAACCGCTTTCTGAAGATCGTTTTTGTACTATTCGACGTGAACTCGGTATGACTAGAGCTTGTGATATCTAGTTTATTCCAAAAAGTTCATAAAAGGGATTGATAATGCTTAATTTTGAGCATACATTATTTAATTATGCTTAATTTTCTTTTATTTTTATTTTATAAAATTTGCTTGCATTTATGTACACATTATTATGAGTATTAACAAGTATTTTTGCAGCTTTAGATTAATAATTACTGATCCCCTCCTTTTTGATGAAGAAAAAGGGGGAGAAGTATGTGTGTTATGTGTGCGTGTCATGAGTGATAATGGTACACACTCGTTTATTTTATCATTTATTTTATTACGCTATGCTTGATCAAGAACTACTAGTTTGTCTACTTAAACATGTGTGTCATGAGTGATAATGGTACACACTCGTTTATTTTATCATTTATTTTATTATGTTATGCTTGATCAAGAATTACTAGTTTGTCTACTTGTTTAAGTCCTTTTCGAACTTATGCTTTCGATTAAGTTGTTTGAACTGATCTTATCTATGCAAGTATTTTTTATTTTAATAATTACTTGTATATTTTTATCTATGCACCTATTTAGGAGGAGCATATTATTCATATACTTAAAATTATTATCTTTTTATAAACACACATTAACTCTATTGTCATCATCAAAAAGGGGGAGATTGTTGACCTTAAAGTCAATTAATCTTATTTTGATAATTACAATAAGTTAATAAAGCGTTATTTAACTCGGTTGTTCCAATGATAATAGCTATTTTAACCGACATATCTTCCAACCAAGTGTAACTTCAAACCGAAGCAAATCTCACACAAGCTTTACAAACGTCTCTACTCACAAGAAATGAACTCAAGTGATATACATGTGCTAAACAAAGCCAAGAAAAGATCTAGATCATCAAGCAAGTGAAGATATGCACAAGAATGATCTCCACATGTTCTACAAGTTATCAAAATCAAGAAAGGATCAAGAACATCAAACAAGTGAAGATACGCACAGGAAAATCAAGCATCACGAAGACTCGAATTATCATTAAATGGAGTGAGTGCTTAGATTTTATGTAAAGATACTTTATTGATCAAATCCCTATAGCTCAAACATATTCTTGCATCTTTTAAAGATTGATTCAAACTAGCTTGAAATTGAATTTATTTGAAAAACATCATTTTACAAAAACCGAGTTTCAAAATAAATTCATATTAATTTTAAATGATCATATTTTAAGCTATAATAAAAATAGGTATCTTAGAAACATATCTTTGAGGTTCAAAAATCATTACAATTTTATTTGGAACTAAATTGTTAAATTGCAAAAATATTTTTATTTTACACTTAAAATTCGCTCAATTTTTGCCCAATTTTGATCTAACGGTAAGATGGAGGCCTTCCCGAACTCCGATCATTTTGAAAATTTTAAAGTAGTTAGACAACATCTCCTGGAAATTTTGACTAAAATTTGAGCATGATCCAAAGGTCTATTTGGGAGAAATTAAGAAAACAAATTTGAATTTTTTGTCAAAACTAGCTGTTGGAAAGTTTGAAAATGTGTACCTTGGAGCCAAAACCTTTCTTAATCATCCCCAACGGCCATATGGTTTTGCAAGCTATAAATATAATGTCTTAGACATGTTTTAACACACATTGAATCATTCTAATACTCTATTATTCATATATTCAAATATACAAAGATTCAAGAACACATTTTGATCAATCTTTCATTTTTGAGCTATATATTTTGATCAATTTTGATATCTCTTAGTGTGAGCTTCATTTGTATTTTTTCATATACAAGAGAGATATTGTACATTAGTGTTTGTCACCAAAACTCATTTGAATCATAATTGTGAGAGGTATATCTCATATAATAGCAAGAGGGATTTCTTGTGAGAGTATTGAGGGTGTTTCAATACTTGTAAGAGTGTGTGAGAAGAATACACTTGTACATGTTTGATCTTCACCCGGAAGGAGATCGGTTATAGTGGAAATTCTCGAGGAACTAACCGAGCGCGGAGTAGGGGGAACAAGCCGAACGCGTGGACAAAAAATTTTCGACTTCAAATTAGTTCAATCTTTCTTACTCAACCTCTTTATTTATTTGTTATATTACTTGATTGAAGTTGCTTATATTATTGCTTATTCTTGGGATTGATTATTTAATTGATTGTTTTCCTTGATAAACTTATTTAACTAAGTTGCTTTGCTTAAATATTTTAAAAACGTTTTAATTCCGCATTAAGTTTTTAAAACCCTATCCCCCCTCTAGGGTATTTTCCGACCTACACTCTACATATTGCAAAGCCCATATCCATTAGATGCACTAGATAGCCCATAATATAATTGATTAATATGTAAGCCCATTCCTAAATTTCCAATTTGACTAACTTAATAAAATTATTATCGCTAAGGACTTGTCACATAAATAACCGGATCTTAATTTAACTTAATTCAAATTCTTGTAAATAAACCACATAATCATTAGGAATAACATATATACTTTTTTTTGAGACCATTTTAATGTTATTCTATGTGGTTAATCTTTAATGATGACAACTTTATTAGAGAGTTATTGGTCATTTAGTTGTTCATTATTATTTAACTATTCAATAACTAGATAAATAATTATTTCATTCAAAAGTTATGATTAAATCAAACTTCCACCCTAACTTTTGAACGACCATATTTTCAACTTTAATTACTCCTATTGACTTTAACCTTTTAAAAAAAATAAAAAAAAATTGAGATATTTTATGATACAATCAGGGGCGGAACCAGGGGGACAGGGCGGGCTTCAGCACAAAACAAAATTTTGAAAAACCTACTAGCACTAGTAAAAAAAATAAAATTAATAATATAAGCCCACCCCTTTGTTAAATTTTAACTCAATCCTTAAGCCAGCTCAAATATTATAAGCCCACTAATTTATATAACTCTCTTACATATATATTATAAATTAAAAATAAATAAAAATAAAATTATGTGCTCTGCAGATTGTGTGGCTTAATGTTCAAATGCCCCAAAATCTTCTACACCCCATTACGGCATTACCCCAACCACTCATGCAGACTATGCAGTCATGTCAATCCATCATTTAAATATTTATTTTATTTTAATAAAAAATACATAACTTTTTCTTTATTCTCTTTGTTGTCTTTGCATTCTCACTTTCTTGGGCTCTCAACAGTAGTCTCTCACTTTCTCTTCATTCTTTTTAGCTCCTCCATGGCTCCATTGGTGATTGTTTGGCCATAGTTTATTGAAAAAAAAATAATTAAAGCTTCACTTCTATTTAGTTAGATAATTGTCTCCTTATTTCCTACCAAGTAAGTTCATTCTTTAATCTTTATTTATATTATTGTATTTAATTCTCTCCATATTTTAGACTTTTAGTATTTTTTTAAGTTCTTAGTTTTTTTAATTAATACATTGTATTATTCTTTGTGAAATGATCCAGGATTGTGAAAGCTTTTGAAACTTGGAAGATTTAGTGATTTTATTTAGAAATTTTTGCTCCTAGATTGTTGTAAATATAAACTCTCTAAATATGGATTTAAATTTTAAAGTATTTATTTACTAGAATATTGATGTTATTTAATAATTAGTAAAGTTAATGTTATTATTAAAGTATTTATTTACTAGAATATTGATGTGGGTTTAATAATTTTGTATGTTAATGAGTTAATCTAGGTTAACCTAGTTAATATGATGGTATTAATAATGTTAATGTTATTACTAAATATTTATTTACTTGAACATTGATTTGGGTTAAAGTAATAATATTATTATTATTTTGTTATTTTAGGTTATAAACAATGGAACATCAACCACCAAATAAAAAAGGGAAAACTATTTTCTCATTTTTTGAGAAAAAGAAGAAAGGGAATAATGAACAATATAATGTTAATGGCCCCGATCTTCAAGCTCCTTCTATGTCCCATGTAGTCGAGCCAATGGAATTAGATATTGAACGGGATCCGAGGTTGCGTAAACAAATTTGTGAATATCCTGTTAATCAACATGATGAGGTTCGACGAGCATATATGGATTATGGCTCGTATTAACCTAAATTAGCCGAGTATCCGAAGTCGGCTATGGGAAAACAAAATCGCCAATTTCAATATATTTGGTTCAAACAATTCTCATGGTTAGAGTACTCTCCTTCAAAAGATAAGGCGTATTGCTTTCCATGCTTCCTCTTTGATCAATTAAATAAGTCAGTCAGCCGTTTTTCACTTGTGAGCGATGGGTTTAGTAATCGGAAGAGAGTGAATGATGGGGCAAATTGTGCATTCTTGACTCATATTGGGGTTGCATCTTCGTCACATAGCCATTGTGTAACTTGTCTTGACAGTCTAAAAAGATCACCTCAACATATTGACAAAGTGATAAAGGCACTAACAAGAGAGGAGATTATTAAAAATTGTAAGCGTCTCATGCGTACCATTGACACTGTCCTAATTCTTGCTTTTCAAGAACTTAGTTTTAGAGGGCATGATAAAAGTTCGACTTCAAGAAATTCAGGAAACTTTATTGAATTATTGAAGTACAAAGCAAAAGGGACAGAACTTGAAAGTATTATATTAGAGAATGCTCCACAAAATGCTCAATATAGCTCTCCGAAGATACAAAAAGAGATTTTGCACATTCTTGCTAACAGAGTTAGAAAGATGATTTGTGATGAAATTGGTGGGGGCAATTTTGGTATTCTGGTTAATGAATCCCAAGATGAGTCTAAAATAGAGAAAATGGCACTTGTGTTAAGATATGTCATGCAAGATGGTTCTTTAAAGGAGCGTTTCTTTGATATTGAGGGTGTTGAAAATACATCGGCGATTACACTTAAAAATGAGATATATGCTATTCTTGCTCGGTTCAATCTTCCTATTCAAAATATGCGAGGCCAAGGATATGACAGTGCAAGCAATATGCGTGGTGAATGGAATGGCTTTCAAGCATTATTTATGAAAGAGTGTCCATTTGCCAATTATATACTTGCATTGTTTCGCTCATCGACTTTAACTAGCATTAGTCGCAGCAGCAAAAGATGAGCCTAATGTTTGGCAATTCTTTTCTCATTTGAATTGTGTTGTCAATCTAATTACGTCTTCCTCAAAATGTGTCGGTGAGTTAAAGTCAGCACAAATAATTAAGGTTGTGAATATGTTAGCTACAGGTGAGCGCCAATCTAGTAGGGGTGCTAATCAAATTAGTAATTTGCAACGAGTTGGAGCTACCGGTGGAGCTCACATTATGAGTCTGTTTAAAGCATGATCGATATGTATGGTGCAACTTGCGAAGTTGTTAAAGATCTTTAGAAATGTGCAAATCCACAAATAAGGGGACAAGCTTTTGGTGTTTTTAAGGTAATGAGGAGTTTTGATTTCATATTTATCTTACATTTGATGAATAATATTATGAGAATCACTGATACACTTTGCCAAGCTTTGCAACGTAAATCTCAAGATATTGTGAATGTGATGAAATTAGTCTCAACAACAAAAAGACTTCTCCAACAATTTAAAGAAGATGCTTTGGACAATTTCCTTGCACATGTGTTGTTATTTTGCACTAGGAACAATATTGATTTAGTGAATATGAGTTTTCCATACGAAGAAGGTACAAGTCGCCGTTGTCAACAACGAGATCATATTACAGTTGAACATCACTACCGTTTTGATATATTCAACGCCACAATAGATTTTCAATTGATGGAGTTGAAATATAAATTTGATGATGTCATAATCGAACTTCTAACTCTTAGCATAGCTTTGGATCCTGGTGACTCTTTTAGATTATTTGACGAGGACAAGATTTGCATGCTTGCTACAAAATTATATCCAACTGATTTCACTACTCAGGATATTCGTGTATTGAGATCTCAACTAATGCATTACAAGGTTGATGTTGTTTGTGATCCCGAGTTTCATAAGCTTTCTACCCTTGTCGAGTTATTCCAAGAACTAGTTTTGAGAAGAAAGTTGGAAGATTATACTATGCTTGACAGATTGATTCGTCTTTTATTGACTCTTCCTGTTTCTACGGCGAGTACAGAAAGAGCATTTTTCCCATATGAATAACATCAAAACAGATTTAAGCAGCTCAATGGGGGATGTAGTTCTTGCCAATTGCATGTTATTGAACATCGAGCGAGACCTCGGTTTGAAAATTGATTTAGAGTCTGTAATATATTAATTTGAATCATTAAAAACTCGTCGAGCTCAACTTTGTTAAATACTTTTCGTTATGTATAAACTCAAATATTTAAATTATGCTATTAAATTTTCTTTTCACATTATGGTTATACTTTTGATTTTTTTTATATAATTTTTTTTATCTGTCACTATTAGCCTACCCCTCGAAAGAATCCTGGGTCCATCTTTGGATACAATTATTTTACTATAGCTCGAATAGTAAAAAAAATGACATTTTTTATTATACAATTATCAAACTTTAGCTCGAATAGTAAAACTTACACCCATTGAATTTTTCCTAGTTAAGCATCAACATAAAAAAAATTAACATTGGATGTTAATTATAACATCTTAGTTTCCCTGGGTTAACCTTAAATGTACATGTGTCTTAAAAGAAATTCCATTCCATTCACAATTCAATTGGATTATTGAAATTGTCTTACTCGGAACTATGTTTAGCAAATTTATAGTAGTTCTAAGAGCAATCCACAACGTTACAGGTAATCAATTACTTTATAATTATAACTATATTCATAAATCTATAACTATATCTTTTAGCTATACCATTACGCTAAGACATTCATAACATAATGTCATGGTACAAATGCAAAACTTTATAAGGAGTTGAGGTACCAGTAGAGAGGTAAGTAACTTTATAATACTGCGCATAAATTCACCACCTTTGGCAGTCAATTATATCGTTCACTATTATATCTAAATGGTATTGAAGAACACACTATTATCTCAAACAATAATATATATAATCATAATGTGAAATATTATCCATAAATATGATAAAAAAATATATTTTCTCCATTAAAAATAAATATAAAAATGTCTACAATATCTATATAACTTCAAGAAACTCTTTATTTCTCGTGATGGTTTTATTTGTATGCTTCTTTTTGTTGGCACTTAATACAATCAATGTAATGACCATAATTAGTAAAATCAAGGATTTGAAAAACCCTACTAAGTGTTTTACTAAATATTTTATAACACAAGAAAGTTGATTTTTCATCAACTAAATCCCTTAGTCCTAATAATTAATTAGGAAGTAAAGTAGAGCCAAAGGGTTTTGGTTAAAAGACATTACGACATCATTGACAAGAACATAAAACAAACAAAATAAGATTTCTTGAATAACTAGGTAAAACCTTTATTTTCAAATTTAAATGAACGATACCATCATGATTATGTTTGAAAATTAAGAGAAACCAAATCATGAAAACTTAAAGAATCATAATTAAAATTTTAATCACTAATATAAAAATAAAATAATACAATGACTTCAATAATAAGTTCTTTATTCCAAGTTGCTAAAAATTCATTTTGGTTTTGACTTAAAATAGCTATTTCCACCCGAGCCAATCCACTAATTTAAAGGAAAATCCATTAAATTTGATTGAAACATATTCCAATCATAGACTTATTATTCCCTAAGTTTTTTTCAAAGCTTCCAGTTTTTTTCAAATGTAATATAATAAGTCCTAAATTCTTATTTGAGTGGATTAGTCAAGATTCAATAGGGATCAACTCACCTAATCTATCTTTCAGGCTTTTCATAACTTTCTTTATAATTCCTCATTATTCATATGATCAACAAGTTTTGTTATTTTGTTGCTTAACTAACTCTTTTTTCCTCTATGACTAACATACTGAGCAGACAATGGATTACAAAATAATTGGAGACGAATAATAATTATAACAATTATAATTAGACATGGGCTAGAAATCATTTAAAAGCATAGTAGTAAAATTAGTAATTAGCTTTCTAGCAAGGGACACATAAGCAATATAAACAAGTTACCCACAAACATAATCACTAATTTGAGCAACATTATTTTTTTTTGTTTTGTGCAACAATTCATTCACATAAACATAATGCTTAATTTTTTTAATCTCTCATATCCTTTATTGAGAGTTCTTTTATCCACACATTTAACAATAATAATGAGAATTCAAAAATTTAGTGTACTTGAAATGAACTGAACTTATTCAAATCATTATGAGAAGTTAGTTAATTTTAGAATATATATATATATAAACTAAAGTAAAACATATTAAGCATGCAAATATAATTAATAACATAAAACACGTCAATAGTAATGCTTTGAATTAACAACACGTGCATTTGTAATACAAATATAATGTATAACTATGGTACTACTTTGGGTAATAACCGTAAAATACAAATTATGATGCTTAACTAAATTTACATTTAATTTTAGTGTGTTGTATATTACTTAATTAGATCGATACAGTATCTTTGCATATCTTATACGTACCCAATTAACCAAACAATACATTGGGCTCCTTAATTATTATTCAGACATTAAAATCATTCTCTTTGGAGAACAAATTTCATATGAATAAATAAATACAATAATACTATGAATAGATTCTTTATAAATTATAAGCATCATTATTCATTTACTATTATCAATAAATTTATTATTGAATTTAACAGGCATCACGTAATTGGACGACTTTGGTAGCTACGAAACTATTTATAATTTGACTAATGTATACATTAAACTTGTGAGAAACATTACCGCAACAAGGATCAATAATAATTTAAGAGTTACTCGCATAAGATTTATTGTTTAATTAATATTCACTAAACATTATAGTTATTCCACTTTGGCGACTACTAACCATTCTTAATATGACCGTTAGATCAAATAGAAAACTTATGAAATCAAACATACTAGTCAATAGATTTTTCTTCACCGAAGATAATTTTCTAACTCTTTGATATTTATTAGGTCACTAAAAGTTGATTCACCTTTGGGGAACAATAAATTTTCAATAACTAAAAACCAAATGAACTCATTATCCTATTTTTACAATTATAAGAATCATCATTTCACGAGTCACAATCCTCGGTCCACTATAAAGTTGAATATTCATTAACTATTATAGTTAGGCTACTTTGGTAGCTATGTACCAAACTCATCATTATATTAATATCAAATTAATTAGTGCAATAAAGACGTAAATAAATTATACTAGCCATAACAATACATAATAAAACATAAGAGCATCTCCAATGGTTGTGTAAAAATTGGTATGTATATCCCATGTGTTAAACAACTGTTACACAAAACTTGAAGTTCAAAAAAAATATGCTCTAACGGGGTTTTTAAAAACTTTTGTGTAAAATTGAAAAGAACAAATAAGATACAAATAAATGGTAGATGTTATTTTATTAATTTTTTTATTATTTTTTTCTTAAAATTATATATACATAATAATATAATTACAATGGATCTTGATTTATAGGTCATGAAGAGTGGATTTCAAATCTATAATTTCAATTAAAATTTATATTTTATATTAAAAGTTATTACATTTTAAAGGTTTATAAAAAATGGAGGAATAATAAAGCTGATGTGGCATTGTAAACTAAAGATGAATTTTATATTTTTATTTCACACAAAACTCATTTTTAAAAGATTACTGGAGATGAATTTTTTTATAAGTTGTATGACAAAACAAAATTATATACTACATCTAGAAATGCTCTAAGCGGGTCCAGCATATACTTATGATGTTACAATAATGGGTGAGAAAGAGCAAATATTTTGATTGCAAAATTACATATATAATTAATCATCTTTAGTATAATTCACTTCATTACATGAATTGTAATACCCCTAGATGGATTATCCATGTTTGTTTTGTTTAAAAATTTGCGTTTGAATGAAAAATGTCATTTCGGATGGTCATATTATGAACCAGGTGCATTCCTTTTGGTTTAACACTTTCAACATGTTGTATTGGTATAATTAAGTTTTTATGGACGATCTTCTCATAATTC
The DNA here is from genome assembly GCA_021464415.1 of Lonicera japonica. Taxonomy (NCBI): domain Eukaryota; kingdom Viridiplantae; phylum Streptophyta; class Magnoliopsida; order Dipsacales; family Caprifoliaceae; genus Lonicera; species Lonicera japonica. The sequence continues at coordinate 52,583,711 of CM038466.1, forward strand.
GAGTGGCTCGAATGGAGGCCAAGGCCATAATCGCATATTTTTAGTTTACACGATTTCTAAATTTGTGGCCGACTTTGGAAGGTCATAAATTCTTCATTCGATGTCCAAACGACTCCCCATTTGAGGAAAAATCTTCATTTCTTTGCCCTCTACAACTTTCGTGTTTGGTCTGGAGCGAGATTCTAGCATCTCGAGGGTCCGGGAGCCTATGCAATAATCAAACTGAGAACTGCAGTTCTAGGATCGGTCCTAGCCTCCCTAGGATTGGTCCCAGCCCAAAATATTTGAACATAAAGTTGCTAGGATCGATCCCATCCTTCCTGGGATCGGACCCAGAGCCCTAGAATCGAATTTTGACCCCATTTGACCCATTTTTACGCCATTAAAACACCCCTTCACCTCCATTTCGAGCCAAGAGCACCAAAGGGAGTGAGAGAACTTGAGAACTAGGTTTAGGAGAGTTTCTTAAGCTTGTGAATCATCCACTTCATCAAATCAAACCTCAAATCCATGGCTTGCATCTTCATCTTCATCATCATCTTCTCTCACCTCCATTAAAGCTTAATGAAGCTTTAGGGCTTTGTGTTCTTGAGGAGATAGCGACTTCAAGCCATCATATTCGGGTCTAGAGTTCCTTAGAGGTGGGAATCTAGTACCAAAACTTATTTTCATCTTGTATTAACTCTATTCTGATTTCTCCCTCTAAGTTACATGAAAAAACTAGTTTCTTCAATGGGTTTTGGGGTATGTGTTGAGATTTTGTATTGTTGTTGAAATTGATGATTCAAATGGCTTTAATATCGTTCTTACTAATGATTCAACATGATATTACGACTATCTACTTGGTTTATACAAAAACCTACTTAAACCTCATTTTATTGCTATTGAACCTTGGGGGAAAAACTTATTATTTTCATTTAAAGTTCAAGTGGTGGGATTTCTCTACAAAACACTTACTAAAGATAAATTATATTGTAAAAGTTGTTTGCACAAGAATTTCCCTATTAATTATACAAATGTTGGGTTTGGTTATTGAAATGGTTATATGAGTATATGGTATAATTACTTTTCAAATGAGCATGTCGAGGTTATGTATGAATTATATGTCAACATTAGGCTATAAAAGGTCTCAGGTTTGGTCTCTAACAATTGGGGCCGGAAGTTGTGACACAGTCTCCTGGGTGCAAGACCTGAAACCATGCACGAAAACGAACGGGAGGCCCTGCTACCGCGTGGGTGAAAGGCCGAGAAATACAGACCTGGTTGCACGCTTGGCTAGTCGCGAGGATTGCCAAAGTATTGATTCGAACCTTATGAGAAATACGGATAAGAAATTGTGCTATATGGGTTTTACGAGATAAGAAATTAATCTTATGGTTCTACTACAATGTTTTTAAACACTATTCTCATAATTAATCTATTATATATGATTCCCACTGAGTCCTTTTGACTTACCCCATTATTTTTCCTATAGGTACATCAGCGGGTTCCACGGGAAAATGGAAAGGAAATGACGTATCTTCCTATGTCGCCTCTGCACCTTCACATAGTCGGGGGTCCTTCACGAATGAAGGACCATTGTTCTTAAAGTTTTATTTATGATATGTGTACTACGCATATGTTATAACTTATGAGTTGTTCAGAGACAGTTAACCTTATATGTTGGGACCTCATTGGAGGCTTGCGTTTACATTGTTTACTTTCATATGTAGGACTTGGTTTGTATCGTAAGAATAGGTTATGCATGTGAAATTTTAACTTGGGCCTTGTTGTCAGACTATGGATTTTTTTTAATGTTCACGTAGGATTTTATTAAGTTATCCGTCGTCGGTGCACGACACCCATGATTAACCGAGTCTCGGAGGATGAATCCTCTTAACAGGATTCGGGGTGTCACATGAATCACACATTGGGGGTGGGGGGGGGGGGTTGAATGTAATACTTTAAACAAACTATACCACAAATCGAGTGATGTCATGCTTGCTACACCATTCAATAATCATAGCACCTTTCCATGTACATGATCACACAAATTATGTATGTAAATTAATTGTCAAGTGTTATTATTTGTAACATAGTGGTATAGTGGTCAGTTATTCTATGTTCAAAAATATGGTTCGATTGAAAGTTCTAAAGATAAGTTCCAACAATTGTAAAATCTTTAACGGACATCAGTTGGCACTCTCCGTTAAAAAGATTAATTGAGGTGCTCAAAAGTTAGTTGGCATAGACACTCTTGACATAGAAAAAAAAATTAATGCAGAAATTAAAAACAAAGTCATAATTCTCATTATCGGAACAAGCTCCACAGCAGTCAGCAAACATGAGGAAATCAATACATTGTTATTATTATAAAGATTCGAAAAATAACCAAATATACGTATCGATTCAAAAGCATTAAACCTAAAATTGTTACAGATTTTATACTAACAATAAAGTTTCATACAAATTATCATTGTAATTTATTATAATATTTTATATTAAAATCTTCTTAGTCTTCAATCTTCCCTATGATACCACATGTATACTAATTTTGTATAAATCTATGATATAAATATGATTGCGGATAAATATTTTTATCTATACAAATTGACATAGGGATCTTGGACTAACATAATTTCACATATTACAATAAATTAAAAGATTTACTAATCTCCGCCCACAGCAATAACAAAGTAATGGAAAATGAATGCTTCTTCGAAGCATCACTTGAGTCACCAAGAATAGTTTCCCTCGTGGCCTAAGATTGAATACATAACTAATGGAATGTTAGGTATTAATATGCATGGGCAGAGAGATGGCCTAGTTCCCTCTCTTTATGACTCCTACTTACCATTAAAGTAGGATAGTGGTTAATTTCTAACTAATAGAGATAATTAACTATTATAAATGTCTAGCAAACATAGATTTATCCACAACTATATGATAGGTAATTATCCTCAACTAACCATAGAGTTTAAGATTTGGCAAATTATAACTATTTATTTATCTATTTAATAAATCACCAAATAATAAAATTAGCTAATTGCGTGAGCCACAGAAGAATTAAATAATTAACTCTTACATGAGAGGCTCATATCATTTTTTTTTCCAAATGAGTGACCTTTTCCCCGTATGATTATTTTGCTCCGATCTAAACTTAACACTAAATTTGAAAATATACCCATTTAACATATCATATGCGCTATGGATGCTCTTAGTATGCAAATTAATAATCGTTTTTTCGTCAAATAAATGTACCAAATAGCATAATAAAAAATATGTGTATTTTTTACTATATTGATTAAGTTGAAATGAGTTTTTCCTTAATATAATTTAAGATCATGAAATTGTATCGCATTTTTGAATTGCTAATTTTATTCTTATAACTTATTTTTTCTCTTTTAAAAATAAGCTTCCAACAAAATTTGAACCTACAAATATAATAAAGATAAGGGTTTTTGGTTTAATATATCACTATGTCAAGAGAATATATTTAAATAGTGCACCTTGTAATATGTCTAGTGTCAATTTATATGTTCACTATGTCAAGATATTAATTATGGACTTCAATTTAGGAGAAAAAGGTATAAAATAGCTTGAACATGTTTAAAGAGGAAAAAGGCAAAATTGAAATGATTAAGTAAATAAGAAGGAAAACACAAACAAATTTACCCCTCCCTCAACGAGAATAAAGATAGAAAGGCCTCTAGGCTTGGATCAATATCACTAAACTTCTGTACACTTTTTGATTGGCAGAGTTGATAGATATTGTAACCAAAAAAAAAGAGAGAGAATTGATAAATATCAATGATTAAGGTAAGTACAAATACGAAACAAACTTAATTAGTTATTGAGGACACAATTAGGTTATTCAACCATATAATTATCAGATTAAATTAAAAATAAATATATTCTCTAGACAAAAATCAATAGGTTAAATGCAAAATATTACGTTGTTTACTAATTAAGAAAACAAGATGGATTTGAGTACAGAAACTCCTAGAATTTTGGGCTAAATACTAATTTTCTATTATAAAAATTGTAATAAATAAATCAAAAAAGTAATAAATAAAATCCGAAATTTCACCCTTTCACCCAAATTTAATGCTCAAATAAATTCAAATAAATAAAATCTAGATAATATTTATAACAAAACCTAAATTCAAATTCAAAAATTAAGTCAAATCAATTCAAACAAATAGATATTTAGTTGAAGGAACATTACAAATATATAACTTGTACATAGAAATGCCTATTAAAGTATAAACAATAAATATGCAAAAAATAATTGTTGACCTAAAAGTCACTAATCTTGTTTTGATAATAACAATAATGTTAATAATGTGTTATTTAACTAAGTTGATGTTTTAAGTAATAGCCACATTTAATTGATCACACGTGGACTAAACCGAAAAGCCGGAACCAAGATTATTCACCTACAAAGATCTTTACTATCAATGTCTCTCTCTAGTTCCCACCAAGCGTCTCATTTGGCTAATCAAAATGACGCCATTCTGCAAGTAATTCAAAATATCTTAGTGACCATGGACAATAGGTTGAACCGTATTGAGGAAAGGTAAAGAGCACATGAAGCCGCATTCCTCCACTACCACCCCGACTGTGTCTTTCCACCATGAAACCCGTGGCATAGCAATCAAGGATGGGGTCAAAGGCCACAAGAAGATCCCAACGAATGATCTCTCACTCTCTCTTTTTGATTATGACAAAGGGGGAGAAATAATTAAGTGTTTGGTACACACTTTTCTTATTATGCTTATCTATGAACTTAAGTTTTATGTTTTGATTAGTTTTCAATATGGTTTCAACTCTAGTATTTTATTTTTAGTTGAACTCAGTTAAAGTTTAAAGTTTAATTATGATCTTGCAATGGTTTGAAGTCTTACTATGCATGCTTGTTATATTTTATTTTATGCTTAGTTTGAGGGGGAGATTTCCCTTTAGAAATCTCAACTTATGATCTTAATCCCAAACACACATTAATTTATTGTCATCATCAAAAAGGGGGATATTGTTTACCTAAAAGTCACTTATCTTGTTTTGATAATAACAATAACGTTAATCATGTGTTATTTAACTAAGTTGATGTTTTAAGTAATAGCCACATTTAATTGATCACACGTGGACTAAACCGAAAAGCCAGAACCAAGATTATTCACCTACAAAGATCTCTACTATCAATGTCTCTCTCCTCACACAACTACTTGATCAATGCACTGTCACAATGGCATTTCTATGAAGATCAATGACCCAAGGAAGAAAAAAAACGAAGATACAAACAAAACCCTCGAAGACTCGTTATTTTATATTTGAGTGAGTGCTTATGTTTTCTTTGTAAAGGTTCTTGTTTGATTCTCAATATAGCTCATACACTTTGTTTTTACACAGTTAGATTGATCAAATCAAAGTTTTCTTCAAGATCTTTTCAAAACACCATTTTGGCAAAAACCGAATTTGGATTTAATTCATATTAAATTCTAAATGATCTTATTTGGAGCTCTAACAAAAATAGGTGTCTTAGGAACCTATATTTGACCTTTCCCAAGCATTAAAATTAATTTGGAGCTTATTTGCAAAAGTGTAAAAATTGCATTTTTGGCCTGCCAGTCAGTGCTCATCAATCAACTGATGAGCAGTGCTCAGTCGACTGATGGTCTAAAAACTAGCCGTTGGATTTCTGATTTTTTACCATTTTTGGCACCAAACTTCTACCAACTCCCTCCAAACGGCCATATGTTGTCCTAGACTATATATACACTATTTAAGACATATTTAAACCTTCTTAAATCATTCTAACACTATACTCTTCATCTATATTCAATATTCAAAGATTCAAGAACATTGCTTTTGATCAATCATCATTATTTTGAGCTATAAATTGTTGATCAAATTTGATATCTCCTAGTGTGAGCTTAAATTGTAATCTTTACACACTTGAGAACTATTGTACATTGGTATTAGTCACCAAACTCTTTCTCTTCAAATATTAAGAGAGGTTCTTCTCTTAAAATAGCAAGAGGTTGTTCTTGTGTTGAGTGTTGTGAGATTGCAACATATGTAGAGTGTTAACTTTTGTAGAGGTTTGATCTTCACCCGGAAGAAAATCAGTATTAGTGAAAATTCTCGGGGAACTAACCAAGCATGGAAGTAGGGGCTAACAAGCCGAACTGTGTGGACAAAAAGTCTTCGACTTCTATCGGTTTAATCTTTCTATCTCTTGCTCTATTATATATTGCTATATCTTCATTGTGATTGGAACTACCTTGGTATCTTGCTTGCTTGATTGATATAGACATTAACTACTTTTAAAACGATTTTAAAAATCCAATTTAGTTTTAAAAACCCTATTCACCCCCCTCTAGGGTATTTTTTGACCTACAATAACAATCTCCATATATATATATATATATATATATATATATATATATATTAACAAATGAGAAGAGTAAATGAGGAGGAATGCCAACTATTTTTTAGGATTTGAGTTGATGGATAATTGGATAAATGAGAAGAGTAAAAATAATTGAAAATTAAGAGGAGGAAAGCCAACTATCATTTCATTATTAAAGAAAATAAAATAAAAAAAATGTCAAAATGTCACTTAGTCATCCTCTTAGGAAAAATCCAAAGCCATTTTCTTTCCTAATTCTATTATTATCTTATTTAAAATTTTATTTATTAATTAATTAAAAAAACAATTCCTGAAATTAGGAAAACAACCTCGATGCCATGAGGGGTAAATTAGACATTAAACATACATACATACATACATACATTTATTCCGGTTTGCATTTGTTGGGAGCTGTGGAAAGGCATAAATGAATGTCATTTTGATGGAGGTTCGATGGACTCTAAGTTGTTAATCTCTAAAGTAAAAAAGGCGACCAAATGTGTTTTTGAAGGAGAGGGTCTGTTAGCCAAAAGATGTCATAAGCATGATCTGATGCTGAAAGAATTGGGTCTTAATTATCTAATGGTGCAAGTAGCGAGGTGTTTAATTGCTAGGTGGGTTAAACCGCTGGCTAGAAGAGTTAAATTTAATTCAGATGGATGTTCGAAAGGTAACCCGGGCTTGAGTGGAGGAGGTAGTCTGTTACGTTCATGCTTGGGAGAGGTGTTGTGGGCATGGCCGATTTTTATGGATTTTAATTTAATTTAGTAGCGGAAACTGATGGAGACATAAATATAGGATCGTTTGATATTGCGTATAGATTGAACAAAAAAAACTTATGCTAAAACCCTATAAGAATAAAGGGATTTCACCTTTGTGGATCATGTAGAGGATCCATATGAGGAGACTAGGGTTTGAAAGCATCAGATTGCGATTTGGTCAGATTTTTTTAATTCTCGCTGGGCTGCGAAAATTAATTTTTTTCACTACCGAAACGACTTCTGATCGTCCTGATTTTTCACACAATGATTGTAACTTTTCGTTCCGAGCCACATATCCAAAAATCATCCCGATCCAACGGTGGGATCAAAAGTTACGACTGATTTACGACTACTGTGCCGAAAAACCTAAAGATCTTCTATCGTATTCCTTCCGCCATCAAATCTTGCACTGAGTGTGGGCTACGGTATCACCAAGATTTTCTCCTCTCTCAATAGAACAAACCCTAACTCATGAGAATTATTGTTATTATAAGAAGAGATTAGGACGGTGTATATATAAGGCTACGATAGGGACCTTAAGGAGAAATAAGTGTTTGGGCTTCCTATGGAAAGTTGGAATCCTAATTCCACTATGAATTAGTTCCTTCCATAAATTATAATTCACACCACTAAAGAATTATAATTGCGCTCCCGTCCTTATCTCAAAATTATATTTCGAGCTCCTTATTATTAAATACTTATTATTCTCCCCACGTTAAGATTACAGATAACCGTCATTTAAATTAAATTACTGACAATTATATTTAAATGACTTCTTAATCCTTGAGCCTACCACTTAACTTATTTGACATGTCGGATTAACATAATCCACCTGCAGGGTTTGACATGATCAAAACTTATAAGCTTCTCAAGGGGCTATCATCAATCCCTATACCGGGACGTGGATTCCATCAATAATTAATATTCATCATACATATAGTGTCGTCATCCAATTCACGAAGATTATTGATTCATAAATGAATCTCACTCATATTGAGTCAAAACAATAAACACTACATATATATGTCTATTAATTATTTCAAAATTAAGAGCATAAGTAATCATAATAACCATGGGATTTTAAATTGTTTTATATAGTCAGTATAAAAACAATTAACCCAAACTGGTCATATTCAATACACACAAAGTGTACTAGCACAACGAGTTAAAACTAAACCGTTTTCTGTAGTTAAGATAAACTACTAAAACTTGTGCTACGATCCTACCGATGGGTGTCCAATTACATCTAAGACTGTGAACCATTAAACTTATATTCCACAAGAACCGATGATAAGATCTTCTGTGTGTAAGTTATACTCTACACACCAAATCATCTACTATATGGAATAAAAGACACACATGCACAATATTTAAATAAATAATATAATGCAACCATTGCCCATACAGATTCTCATTAAAATAGCAAAATCAAGTTTATAACATATCCAAACCAACAAGAAAATTATGGCTTTTAGTATATCACTCTAACATAAACTAAGGCTATATTTCAAGGTTTGTGAAGATGTTATGTCGAGAATGTGTTTGCTTTAGATGTGGAAGTGAACTCTTTGATTTTAATGCAAATTTTGGAAAAAAAGATTACGGTTCCATGGGCGGTGATGTATGAAGTTCGAAGACTTCTATTCTTGCTGAGTCGCATGGATGTGCAATTGGGGCACACATATAGAGAAAACAATGTTGTAGCTGATCGTTTGGCAAATATGGGATGTTCGGCTCAAAAAAGTTAGAATTCAGAAGTTTTGCAAAATCCCCGCGTGTTTTAAAAGGAATTGTAAAATTGGATAGGGTAGGTATTCAAAACTTGAGGTTTAAAAAAATGTAAATATTATAGTTACTTTCCTGATATTAATAAATTGTAGGGACTGCAAATTGTTTGGCCTAGTAAAAGGTGATTGGACCATCTTCCACTATTCCTGTACAAAACTCCCATATTCTTGAAGAAATAAGATAAAATCGAATTTTTTATTTCTCTAGTGAATCTCCTTAATGATACATCCTCTTAAAGTTGTTGAGCTTGCTGTTTAGGAAGTTCATTAACATTCTCTTGATAATCCTGATTTGCATCTAGAACAATGTCAGGAATTTGTTTCTGATCATCGTTGATAACAATACTTGGAATTTGAATAAATTTTTCCTTAAAAACATTGTTTTTAAATCTTATATTCCCCCTCAAACTCAATATCCTCAAAAAATCTAGTATTTCCAATAAAAAAAAAAAGAGTCATTCGAGGGATCATAAAATTTACAATCTCTCAACCTTCCACTGTATCTAAGAAAGTACCAACTAATGTTTCTTAAGTCTAGTTTCTTTTCTCTAAGGCCCTATTTCAACTTGACAACATATTTTGGCTACTACTTTAATGTGAACACTTTTTAGAATGCATGATGTAATCTTAAGTGCTTCTCTTAAAAGTAATTTTGATAAAGAATAAAGATTCATCACAGTTCTTACCAAATCCTTAAGCATTCAGTTTCGTCTGTCAGTAACACTTTTCATGCTAGGTTTGCCTGGCATAGTGTTATGGTAAGACTATTCTGCATTCCTCAGTGAATTATAAAAAGGATCATGGACATTGTTTACCTGATTCGTTATATTTGTCATAGTACACACCACGACGATCAGATTACGCCCTTAATTTTCTTGTCCAAATGATTTTCAACTTCGGCTTTGAAAGCCTTAACAACGTGTAAGGATTATGACTTCTCATAAATTAAATATATATCCATACTGAGAATAATTGTTTACGAACATAATAAAACGTTGTTAAACATTCTAGGAGGCCGTAGGGAATGGTTCACAGATATCCATATGAATTAATTCTAAAACACCTGAACTCCTATTGACACTTAGTTCCTTATATTTTTCCATTTTCTCTTTACTTATTCAATACATACTTTGAAATATGTTAAATCAATGGATTCAAGATTTCCACAAGTGTCTTAATTCTTTGTTTATAGATATGTCCTAACTACTTGTGCTATAACATTGAAGAATTCTCATTAGTTAATTTACGCTGTACGTGTATCACATGAATCAACTTATAACGTTTCATTACATGAGGTAATCATATCGTATATGAGTTACTAAATCAACAACGAGTAACAAAATATTTGAATCTTTAAGAAGACTAGCTTTATTATTTTTAAATGACAAGCATAACCATATTTGTCCAAGTGAAAATAAAAATTTTATTTAAATGACAGAACAACATAAGTCTCTCCCAAATCCAAATAACAACCAATATTTAATGACAACCTAAAAGTCTTCACAGCCTCAATTGTAAATATTTAGCCATCGCCCTCATAAATGAATCTTTCAGCATCAATTGACTTTTGGCTCCACATGTAACATTTATACACACTTATGTGAGTTGTAGCCTTAGAATCTACCCAGCAAGTAATCACATGTACATAAGTTAAATTAACTACAGAACAAACCTAATGAGCAACATATTAAACTTTACACACCATGCCGCGTACTTGTAACATTCATGTGTTTATCCTTCCTGCAAAAGTAATAGACAAATTCTTTATCATATTTCTTTTACAATCTCTTTAGTGTTATTATAACTGCAGTTTCCTAACATTTATCTTTTCTTATCTTTTAGAGGTGTTTACTATATAAGTACTTTATATCTTTTTTCGCTTATTCCTTTATTCTTCTTACAAACCATGAAATATGAACTCATTAAGATAACATTTATCCTTATGAATATTGCAACTCATTGTGTCCTTACAAGTATTGTAACTCACTATAAACTAACTGTATTGTGCAGAAAAATAAAAAAAGAACTGGATGCACGAGCAATTCATTAGGCAGCCCCAACTTTAGTACCTTTTGCGATATTAGACATTTCTTTATACTTTGTAACAAGACTAGCCACAATGTTGCTTGACTCAGTTTTTTTGTTTTTAATAAAACGTTTCTTTAATTTCTTTAAGGAACTAAGTAGCATTTTCCTCATAAAGATTCATTTTTTATTTTGAATTGGACATTTTATGATTACAAGACTCACGCCATTAGAACTATCCCAATTCTTGAGGAAAATTCTTGACTCAAGATATTTTATGATTATGATCATATAGGGGGCCCTTTTGTTCGAAGTGCAAGGTCAAGATCCAAGAAAGCGAGAGCAATCACAACCTTCTCTTCCCAATTCATAAAATTGGTGATGTTAAGTACCAATCCCGAATTTATGTTGACATGTATATACAAAGCATAACTATAAACTGAATAAAGAACAAATAACAAAATTATAAGCTTACAACAATTAATATGCATATCATAACATATGAACAAACAATATATATGCATGACACAATTATTTAAATTATCAATAGTGAGCCTCTATTACAAGATACCTAACACACATCAATGTAGAATCTTTGGACAAAAACATCAACTTGTAATTTGTCATCTCCCTGCTGTAAACAAACATAGATAACAAATTATGCCAAATAATAGGCCTACCTTTGGGACTATTTATTATTCACATAGAAAACTTAACAGTCATCTTATATTTATTACCACAAGTGTGCTATTATTCAACCAAAAAATAGCCTTTTTTTGGGCCGATTATTATTCGCATAAATAACAAACACACACATCTTAATATTTCAAAATAAACAAATTGATGCGATAAAGGTTACTTTTGCAATTTACCATTTCAATTTATTTATTTTGTAGTATCAGGCGATCTGTGCTTTTCATCCTTATGATCTAGAAAAACCAAATCGTCTGTATCGACAAGATTCGCAAAGCATAAATCTTATCTTTGCCACCTTGATGCGCACTACAATTTTGGATTCATGGAAATTTAAAGGCTTGCATAATGGTATAAGAATTTAAGGGTTTGTACTAGTACAAAAACCTTTCCAAAGCCTTAACTGATTAGTTTGATTTTATTAGTATATACTCGATGCAAACTCTTAAACAGTATGGACATTATTCACAGTAGCTATAAAATTTAATTCTACAGTTTTTCTTATAAAACAACCATAAAGTAAAGTGACGAATCAATTCCATAAAGCCACTAAACCTTTGTACATGATGATCTCATATACGATGATCATGAGGAAGCTAGCCTTAAGCAATTAAAAAGCAACAAAAAAAAACTTAAGTGCCATCTGGACAAACCGTAATGCCACATTGTAAAATCGAGAATTAAACAACCAATAACATGATGCCGTAAAGTGCGGAAGATTAATCAAGTTTATGGCCTTCCAACATCTGAATCTGCTCAATGGATTTCTCTCTAATTAACAAGGGGAAGAGAAGTAAAGCATGTAATGATTTGACATAGGGACCACAACCCTATGTGTCTTTATATATTAACTAAAATAAAATCCCATCAATCCTAATATGACTAATATTAGGTCTCTACATATTGCAAAACCCATATCCATTAGATGCACTAGATAACTCATAATATAATTAATTAATATGTAAGCCTATTCTTGAATTTCCAATATGACTAAATAAAATTATTATCACTAAGGAATTGTCACATAAATAACCGAATCTTAATGTTATTCTCTGTGGTTAATCTTTATTGATGACAACGTTATTAGGGAGTTTTTGGTCATTCAGTTGTTCATTATTATTTAACTATTCAATAACTAGATAAATAACTATTTCATTCAAAAGCTATGATTAAATCAAATTTCCATCCCAACTTTTGAACGACCATATTTTCAACTTTAATTAATCTCACTGACTTTAACCTTTTTTTAAAAAAATATTAAAATTAAAAAAAATTGACATTTTTTTATAATATAATTATTTAACTATGTTCAGAAAATTTATAGTAGTTCTAAGAGCAATCCACAACATTATAGTTAATGAATTACTTCATAATTATAACTATTTTCATAAATGTACAACTATATCTTTTAGCTACACCATTACGCTAAGACATTCATAACATAGTGTCATGGTACAAATGCGAAACTTTATAGGGAGTTGAGGTACCAATAGAAAGATAAGTAATTTTATCATACTGCACATAAATTCACCACCTTTAGCAATCAATTATATCTTTCACTATTATATCTAAATAGTATTGAAGAGCACATTATTATCTCAAAAAAAATATATATATATATATATATATAATCATAATGTGAAATAATATCCATAAAGATTAGGGGTGTGCACGGTCCGATTGACCGGACCGAATGGCATAGGACCGGACCGAACCGGATATTTCGGTCCTAAAAATTCAAAGACCGAACCGAAATGCTTGTTAAGACCGGACCAGTTCGGTCTGGTTCAAGTCGGTCCATTTGGTCTGGGCTTTTTTTTGGGCCCAAAAGTTGTATTAAGATAAAAAAAATGTCCAACAATAATATGAATTTTAAACTTAATTTTCTACACAAAGATAGCTTCAAAAAAACAACAAAAACAGTTTATATAGACTTTTTTTTGCAGCAGTAAAAACAAATTTATATGGAATTGTTTCACAGCACTAATGCGCAGAAACTGCATGAAAAACAGCACCTAATACGCAATACGGCAGTCAGCAGTAATAAAAAACAGCATTACTACAAATCCATTACTAAAAAACAGCATTACTACAGCATTACTAAAAAACAGCATTACTACAGTCTACAAGAATAAAAAATAGCATTACTAAAGCAATAAAAAACTGAGTTTGGCCACAAGAAAAAAGTTGGAAAATACAAATAAAACTTAGACTAGTCCATACTTACTAGTTACTACAAAGTCCATAATAAAAATACAAAGTCCATACTTAATTACAAAGTCCTTGCTACAAATCCATACTTAATAAAATTTCAAAGTACTTCCATAATTCCATAGTTCCATACAAAGTCCAAACTTAAAATTAAAGAAAAATAATAGTACAAAAACTAAAACATAAGATTGTAAATAGCATCTTCAAAGTGTCAAATACTCAAACCATCTTCAAACAATCTTCAAATCTTCATATTTACCAATTCTGAAATTTAAGACAAATAAATATTATAAATTGACATATGAACTAATAAAAAAGTTATAATTACAATGTAACAAAAATATATTAAAAAAAATTACACGATTCAATATTTTCGCACTTCATCTAAAGCATCTCGAAGATTAATTGGGATTGATGATTTACGAATCTAATTTTGTGTACAAATAAGAGCTTCCACCGTTAAAGACAACAATGAACTACATAATGGGTCAAGTACACGACCTCCAGTACTAAATGCCGATTTGGAAGCTACGGTGGATACCGTAACCGTAAACACATCTTGTGCAACACAAGAAAGACTTGGATATTTGTAACCATTGTTTTTCCACCAAGTTAAAATACTAAACTCTTTGTCTTTTTCATCAACTTCAAGACTTTCCCCTAAGTACCTTTCAACTTCCGATTTAGACCCTATATTATCCTCCAACTCCATATGCTTATTAAATTGGGAGGTTAAAAATTCAAGCCCTTCTTCACCTCCTTCATCCACCAAACTAGCACTTGCTTGATTCTCTCTTTGTGGGAACACATTATTAGCCTTATTAACATCATACCACTCATATAAACGAACCAAAGCTTCTTTGATCCTTCTAGACATACCACTTGCAACCTCAATTTTATGTAACCGACCAAACCAAAATGTAACATATTTTAACTTGTATCTCGGATCAAGAACAACCGCAACAAATAACAACAAGTTTATCTTCTCAATATCCCAATATTTTTCAAATTTCTTCAACATACTTTCCGCCATTTTGGATATAAAGGAATTATCATCTCTTTTCAAAGCAAGCAACTTACTATGAATGAATACAAGTTCGTTAAAGAAAGAATTTGAAATCACATACAAAGAACCCGAAAAATGCAACGTAGCATTATAAAAAATCTTAAGAAATTTCACCAAACTTTCAACTTCTCTCCAATCGTTATTGGTGGGAGGAGTTCCTCCTTCTTCTTTAAAGGTAAAAAGAAAATTAGAGTCATCTTCTTCCATTATTTCAAAAGCATTTTCAAACTTTACCGCCGTATCTAACATCAAGTATGTAGAGTTCCACCTAGTTCTTATATCAAGACATAGTAAACACTTGGACTCAATTTTTTCCTTCTCAACACACTTTTTAAAAGTTTTCAACCTAGCCGGGGATGACTTTACGTACTTCACCGAACTACGAACTCTAAGAATTGACCCATCTAACTCCTTTAAACCATCACCAACAATGAGATTCAACATGTGAGCACAACACCTAATGTGGAGAAACTCATGTTCTAAGACGGTACCCTTGCGATTTTTTCCTCGTCTTGTAAGTTATTTAATGATACCATTGTTAGAACTTGCATTATCTACCATGAAGGTAAAAATAGAATCTACCCCCCATTCAAGCAAACAAGTTTCAATGATTTTTCCTAAATCTTCACCCTTATGACTATCAACTTGACAAAAGTTCAAGATTTTTTATGCAACCTCCACTCTTCACTAATAAAGTGGGCCGTGAGACACATATAGTTTATGTTTTGAAGGGAAGTCCATGTATCCGTAGTAAGGGAAAGCCTTCTACCATAGATAAAATGCTTTAGAATTTTTTTTCTCATTTCCATATAGTTGCAAACAATCTCGTGCTATGGTAGTACGAGATGGGATAGTTAACTTTGGTTTGTGAAACACCCATAAAAAGCTTAAACCCTTCATTTTCAACAAACTTAAATGGCGACTCATCTATTATGATCATTTTAGCAAGAGCTATCCGACAAGCTTTAACACTAAAACTAGTTGCTGTCAGATTCACACCACCCTCTTCCTTAGGCTTAATACTTAATTGTTTTTGCTTCTTATCTTGCTTTCTATAAGGGTATTTCTTACAAACGGGTGTGTGAGCAAGCAAATTTTTTGTTCCATTCTTATTGGAATCGCATGCATATATAGTTCCACAATAATTACAAGAAGCTTTAATACACTTACCAACTCATTCTTAATTTTGGTAAAATGCTCCCACACCGGAGACCTTCGTTTATTTGTAGGCTTTAGTGGTTTGCTTGCTTCATTAGAAGGTTTCTCTTTCTCCAATTGAATAGAGGGATTGCCATGTGCTTCAACGAACTTCGAGTCTCCAACTTCCTTATTCATAGTCACATCTAGAAAAAATATAATATATATATTAGCGTCTAATTAATAAACTTAAAATGATCAAATTAAAAAAAAGTTCAACTTTAGAGTGGAAGAAGAGCTCTTAAATAGATTATTATCACATAAAAATGAATTGATCAAACATAAGATTATTCTCACATAAATAATGTACAACTTTTTCTTTTAATCTATGTTTTAATTCGAAGTAGAATGTTAAAGAGACGAGTCTCTTTTCGGCCTAATTAATAATACGATTTAGTGCATTGATTATGTAAAAAACAAATTAACTAATATTAAATTCAAACAAATAAAAAAAACCTGTCAAACAAATCTCAATAAATAAATAAACGGGTCTTATACGTACATGTTCCATTCTTGTATATCGTGATTTTTACACACATGGTTATGGAGAGAGGGATCTACGGGCGGAGCAAAAGCGGGATCGGCAGGAGGAGTGAGAGCAGGATATGCCATGGTTTTGGAGAGAGAGAGAGAGAAAGAGATGTTCAGTGAAGGTCTGAGGGAGACGGGTGAGGGAGAGGGAGAGAAAAAGGGAGAAAAAAGCGGTGTGAGTAGTGAGTACTGTGTGTCTGCGCTTGTGAGGGACTGACTGAGGGTCTTAATTTTAGGGTTGAATTTTAGTATTAATATTATATATTAATAATATATATTTAAATATATATATATATATTAATTCCGGTCTGGTCCGACCGAGGTATTAAAATGTAAGACCGAAGGCTGGACCGAACAATTTCGGTCCTTCAAAATTTGGACCAGACCGGACCAAATTTAAATGGTCCGGTCCAAATTGGTCCATTTTTGGGTTTGGTTTATTCGGTTTGCCGGTCCGGTTCAGTTTTTGAATACCCCTAATAAAAATGATAAAAAATATTTTCTCCATTAAAAATAAGTACAAAAATGTCTACAATATCTATATTAACTTCAAGAAACTCTTTATTTCTCGTGGTATTTTTATTTGTATGCTTGTTTTTGTTGGCACTTAACAAAATCAATGCAATGACCATAATTAGTAAAATCAGGGATTTGAAGAACCCTACTAAGAGTTTTACTAAATATTTTATAACACAAGAAAGTTGATTTTTCATAAACTAAATCCCTTAGTCCTAATCATTAATTAGGAAGTAAAGTAAAGCCAAAGGGTTTTGGTTAAAAGACATTACGAAATCATTAAGAAGAACATAAAATAAACAAAATAATATTTCTTGAATAACTAGGTAAGACCTTTATTTTCAAATTTAAATGAACTATACCATCGTGATTATGTTTGAAAATTAAAAGAAACCAAATCATGAAAACTTAAAGAATCATAATTAAAATTTTAATCACTAATATCAAAATAAAATAATACAATGACTTCAATAATAAGTTCTTGATTCCAAGTTGCAAAAATTTCATTTTGGGTTTGACTTAAAATAGCTATTTCCACCCGAGCCAAACCACTAATTTAAAGGAAAATCCATCAAATTTGATTGAAACATATTTGAGTCGATTAGTCAAGATTCATTAAGGATCAACTCACCTCATCTATCTTTCAGGCTTTTCATAACTTTCTTTATAATTCCTCATTATTCATATGATCAACAAGTTTTGTTATTTTGTTGCTTAACTAACTCTTGTTTCCTCTATGACTAACATACTAAGTAGACAAGGGATTACAAAATAATTGGAGACGAATGTTCTTATCCCAATAATTTTTGAACAAGTATAACAATTATAATTAGACATGGGTTAGAAATCATTAAAAAACATAGTAGTAAAATTAGTTATTAGCTTTCTTGCATGGGACACGTAAGCAATATAAATAAGTTACCCATAAACATAATCATTAATTTGAGCAATATTAATTTTTTTTGTTTTGTGCAACAATTCATTCACATAAACATAATGCTTAATTTGTTTAATCTCTCATAACCTTTATTGAGAGTTCTTTTATCCACACATTTAACAATAATAATGAGAATTAAAAAATTTAGTATACTTAAAATGAACTGAACTTATTCGAATCATTATGAGAAGTTAGTTAATTTTAGAATATATATAAACTAAAGTAAAACATATTAAGCATGAAAATATAATTAATAACATAAAACACGTCATTAGTAATGCTTTGAATTAACAACACGTGCATTAGTATTATAAATATAACGTATAACTATTGTATTACTTTGGGTAGTAACCGTAAAATACAAATTATAATGCTTAACTAAATTTAGTCATTAAAATCATTCTCTTTGGAGAACAAATTTCATATGAATAAATAAATACAATAATGCTATGAATAGATTCTTTATAAATTATAAGCATCATTATTCATGTACTATTATCAATAAATTTATTATTGAATTTAACAGGCTTCACGTAGTTGGACGACTTTGGCAGCTACCAAACTATTTATAATTTGACTATTAAATTAAATAATGTATACATTAAACTTGTGAGAAACATAACCGCAATGAGGGTCAATAATAATTTAAAAGTTACTCGCATAAGATTTATTGTTTAATTAATATTCACTAAACATTAACTACCAACCATTCTTAATATGACTGTTAGATCAAATAGAAAACTTATGAAATCAAACAAACTAGTCAATAGATTTTTCTTCATCGAAGATAATTTTCTAACTCTTTGATATTTATTAGGTCACTGAAAGTTGATTCACCTTTGGGGAACAATAAATTTTCAATAACTAAAAACCAAATGAACTCATTATCCAATTTTACAATTACAAGAATTATCATTTCACGAGTCACAATCCTCGGTCCACTGTAAAGTTCAATATTCATTAACTATTATAGTTAGGCTACTTTGGTAGCTACGTACCAAACTCATCATTATATGAATATCAAATTAATTAGTGTAATAAAGACTTAAATAAATTATACTAGCCATAACTATACATAGTAAAACATAAGAGTATCTCCAATGGTTGTGTAAAAATTGGTATGTATATCCCATGTGTCAAAAAATTGTTACACAAAACTTGAAGTTCAAAAAAAATATGCTCCAACGGGGTTTTTTTTAAAACTTTTGGTGTAAAATTGAAAAGAACAAATAAGATACAAATAAATGGTAGATGTTATTTTATAATTTTTATTATTATTTTTTTCTTAAAATTATATATACATGATAATATAATTACAATGGATCTTGATTTACAGGTCTTGAAGAGTGGATTTCAAATCTATAATTTCAATTAAAATTTATATTTTATATTAAAAGTTATTACATTTTAAAGGTTTATAAAAAAATGGAGGAATAATAAAGCTGATATGACATTGTAAACTAAAGATGAATTTTATATTTTTATTTCACACAAAACTCAATTTTAAAAGATTACTAGAGATGAATTTTTTTATAAGTTGTATGACAAAACGAAATTATATACTACATCTAGAAATGCTCTAAGCGGGTCTAGCATATACATATGATGTTACAATAATGGGTGAGAAAGAGCAAATATTTTGATTGGAAAATTACATATATAATTAATCATATTTAGTATAATTTTCACTTCATTACATGAATTACATATGAGTTTTTTTGTTTTTTTTTTTTTTTTTGGGGGGGGGGGGGGGGGGGGGGGGGGGGGGGGGTTGGAATAAATTATTTTAAACAAACTATACCACAAATCGAGTGATGTCATGGTTGCTGGACCATTCAATAATCATATCACCTTTCCACATGATCACAAAAATTATGTATGTAAATTGTCAAGTGTTATTATTTATAACATAGTGGTCTAGTGTTTAGTTACTTTAGGTCCAAAAAATCGGATTCGACTAAAAGCTTTAAAGATTAAGTTCCAGCAAGTACAAAAATTTTAACGGATACTCGGACTGTGATTGGCACCCTCCGCCAAAAAGATTAATTGAGGTGCACAAAGGTTAGTTGGCATAGACACTCTGGACATAGGAAAAAAAATTAAGTGCTGCTCATTGACACCCTATTGGACCGAATTGAGATCCAATAATGTTTGGACAAATATTAACTGAGAAATTAAAAACAAAGTCATAATTCTCATTATCTGAACGTACAAGCTCCACAGCAGACAGTAAACATGTGCAAACCAAAACATTGTTATTATTTTAAAGATTCAAAAATTAACCAAATATACGTATCGATTCGAAAGCATTAAACCTAAAATCGTTACAGATTTTATACTAACAATAAAGTTTCATACAAATTATCATTATAAATTATTATAATATTTAATATGAAAATCTTCTTAGTCTTCAATCTTCCCTATGATACCACATGTAAACTAATTTTATATAAATCTTATGATATAAATATGATTGCAGATAAATATTTGTATCTATACAAATTGACAGACGGATCTTGAACTAACATAATTTCACATATTATAATAAATTAAGAGATTTACTAATCTCCGCCCACAGCAATAACAAGGTAATGGAAAATGAATGCTTCTTCGAAGCATCACTTGACTCGCCAAGAATAGTTTCCCTCTTGGCCTAAGATTGAATATATAACTGATGGAACGTTACGTATTATTATGCATGGGCGAAGAGATGACCTAGTTCCCTATCTCTTTATGACTCCTACTTACCATTAAAGTAGGATAGTGGTTAATCTCTAACTAATAGAGATAATTAACGATTATAAATGTCTAGCTAACATAGATTTATCTACAACTATATGATAGGTAATTATCATCAACTAACCATAGAGTTTAAGATTTGGAAAATTATAATTATTTATCTATCTATTTAATAAATCACCAAATAATAAAATTAACTAATTACCTGAGCCACACAAGAATTAAATAATTAACTCTTACATAGGTGGCTCATATCATTTTTTTTTAAATGAGTGACCTTTTTCTCTTATGATTATTTTCTTACCATACCCAATTTTGCATCAATCTAAACTTAACACTAAATTTGAAAATATACCCATTTAACATATCATATGCGCTACGGATGCTCTTAGGATGCAAACTAATAATCGGTTTTTTTAGGCAATATAAATGTACCAAATGTCATAATAAAAAATATGTTGTATTATTGACTATATTGATTAAGTTGAAATGAGTTTTTCCTTAAATTAATTTAAAGATCATGAAATTGTATCACATTTTTATTTGCTAATTTTATTCTTATAATTTATTTTTTCTCTTTTAAAAATAAGCTTCCAACAAAATTTGAACCTTCAAACATAATAAAGATAAGGGATTTCGGTTTATTACATCTCCATGTCAAGAGAATGTGTTTAAATAGTGCACCTTATAATATGTCTGGTGTCAATTTATATGTTCTCTGCCACTCAAACACAAAATCACAAAACAAGATAAACAATTACCTGCAATCATTAAGTCAAAAAGATATTAATTATGAACTTCAATTTAGGAGAAAAAGGTATAAAATAGCTTGAACATATTTAGAGAGGAAAAAGGCAAAATTGAAATGACTAAGTAAATAAGAAGGAAAATACAAACAAATTTACCCCTTCCTCAACAAGAACAAAGATAGAAAGGCCTCCAAGCTTGGATTTGAAAGACATCAATATCACTAAACTTTTGTACACTTTTTTATTGGTAGAGTTGATAGATATTGTACCCAAAAAAAAGAAAGGTAGGATTGATACATATCAATGATTAAGGTAAGTACAAGTACGAAACAAACTTAATCAGTTATTAAGGACACAATTAGGTTATTTAGCTATATAATTATCGGATCAAATTAAAAATAAATATATTCTCTAGATGTACATGGACTAAAAACAAAATTAATGGGTTAAATGCAAAATATTGAGTTGTTTACTAATTAAGAAAACGGGATGGGTTTGAGTACATAAACTCCTAGAATTTTGGGCAAAAGACTAATTTGCTATTATAAAAATTGCAATAAATAAATCATAAAAGTAATAAATAAAATCCGAAATTTCACCCTTTCACCCAAATTTATGCTCAAATAAATTCAAATAAAGAAAATCTAGATAATATTTATAACATAACCTAAATTCAAATTCAAAAGTTAAAAGTTAAACCAATTCACACAAATTAAGTGAATTAAATTTAGGCACTAAAAAAATCATAAAATATAGATAATATCTATAATATCTATAATCTAATTTAAAGACAAATTCAAAGCTTTAAATTCAAATAAATTAAAAAGGATTGCAAAATAGAATTATTGGATATTACTACACTTAATCCTTAAAATAAAATGCTTATTATAAATGAAATTCCAGACATATAATCACTTTGAATGTAGACATAATACAGTATGAATGCATATTAAGTTTCGTCAAAAAAAAATAGGATTAGTTGAACTCTTGAAGGAACATTATAGACATATAACTTATATGTCAAAATGCTAATTAATGTGTAAACAATTAATATATTAAAAAAAATAATCTCCAGATACATAAATTTTAACAAAAATCAACTTAAATATACGAGACATTGTTTAGTTTGATTGGGTTGTTCAAAATTAAAATGATTGACGAAGATGAAGATGAAGAAAGAAGGAGAGACAATAATAATATAAAAAATAAAAAATGAGATATATACTTCACATTATTGGGGGCTTCTCTCTTGTTAGACTGTCGATCACATTTAATATTTTTAGTTTTTAGTATTTGAGTTGATGGATAATTGGATAAATGAGAAGAGTAAAAATAAATGAAAAGTAAGAGGAGGAAAGCCAACTATCATTTCTTTATTAAAAAAAAACAAATTAGAAAAATATCAAAATCTCACTTAGTCATGCTCTTAGGAAAAATCAAAAGCCATTTTATTTCCTAATTCTATTATGTGTTAATGTGTGCCCTAAACATATGATAAATACTTAAATATAGAAAGAATAAAAGTTCAACATGCATTTAATGCTATACTGATTTACATACAAGATCTAATTATTTCTATTTATAGCATATTTAACATGTGCCCTAAGGGCACATGTTAACACTACCCTTCTATTATTATCTTATTCAAAATGTTATTTATTAATTAACTAAAAAACATTTTTTGAAAATTAGGAAATCAACGTCGGTGCCATGAAGGGTAAATTAGACATTAAACATTCATACATACATACATACATAAAATTAAAGTAATTTGTTTTATTTAAAAAAATACACGTATACGACTTTAAAAAACAAAAAAATAAATAATCATAATTTAGAACCTTGAATTTTAAACAATGTGTCCAAAATATGTGTCATTTAAATAACCATATGCATCCTTTAAACAACAGGTTCGAGGGCCCTTAAACTAATTTTCTAATAATGATAAAACATGTGGTCAACGATTCCACAGCAGACTACTTTAGTACAAACTCTTGTTTTAGTCAAATAAGATATGTACAAATTACACACATTGCATATGTAAACGGCTGTTGATTTCCTTGATTTATTTTTTGAAAAAAAAAATCTCCTTTTCTAAAAAAATAAATAAAATAAAATCTAGATAAAATAGAAGCAAAACTAAACCAATATCAATTAAAGGGTAAATTTCTTATACATACCAAACATAAATACCATATATACGGATTGAAATTTTTGAGGGGTTAAACAAATAGATTTTTTAATTAAATTTTGTGGAGATGATCTGCATGATTAGTAAAGCATTTTTGTCAAATTTAATCAAAAAATTCAATCAAAAAGTGAATTAACTAAATATCTAAAATTTTAACGGTCAGAAATTCGCATATATGTCGTCTTTGAAGTCAACCCACTTTCTAATTAAATTTTTTGTTAAAGTTTGATGAATATGACCTATTCAAAATTAGTATCATCTTCACCAAATTTTATCAAAAAAATCATTCATTTGTCCTCTCAAAAGTCCAAATCCATATATTTAGTTTGTATGAAAAACATTTCCATCAACTAAAACTTGGATCCTGTTTGGAAAAGATTTTGAAAACACTTTTCAAGTTTTTTTGAAAAAAAAATTCTTGTTTAGTATTTGTTTTAAAAACTAAACTTAAAATCTCATTTCACACTTCCAAAAACCAAATTCACTTTACTTTCTTTCTCATAAAACTTTTAAAAAATTTAAAACACCATAACTTTAAATCCAAAAATCCGAATTAGATAAAATATATATTTGAAATATATTCATCCAGATCTATAAAATAAGATCCAATGTGACCATTTTATAAGTTTTTTTCATGAGTTTTAAATAAATTTTAACTCAAAAACTCCGACCAAAAAAGCCCTTATTGTTTACGACTTCACGATAAAAAAAAAATATCTAAAACGTGTTCTAGAACCGACCGGTGATCCGCATCAACAGACAAAGCCTTTAAAGCAACAGAAAGAACGTACTAGCTGATTGACGACCCGAGATACATGAGAAAAATTAGGGCAACCAAATCTATCCAGGATAAAATTTGGAGACTTTAGAGTTTTTATTGGCTTTATTTTGTGTTGTCAAAACGCAGTATCATTGGTACCACATAAATCAGTGTAATATATTAGAAAGCAACTAATAACTACAAAAGGTTGGCACAGTAATCTGTTCATTGTTAAATTTTTGTGGAGATCGATCTAGTGTTTATTTTGAACAGTTGCAAAGTTTTTTGCCGACAGTATCAAGTTTAATTTTGCGCCCGAAAGATTAATTCCACATTTAATATGGTATAAAATATCTCGTGAAAGAAAAAAAATAAAAATAAATAAAGAGTGCCATATTTTTAGGTTAGGTACTTAGGTGGAATCTTATCTTTGTCCTTGTGGTATCACATCCTTTAATTTAATTTAATTTAATTTAATTGGGAATCCATGTGTTTCTTCAAAGAGTCGTGTTACTTATTTTTGACTTAATTTTTAAATTTTTGGTCAAAAACATAAAAGGAAAATAGTGGCTCGAGTACTCTCATGTGATGAAAATATCAAATTAAGATAATCCCAAGAAAATTCAATGGAATTGACTAGTTTAAATAGGAAAGAGTATCCTCTAAAATAATAAAGGACGACAATATTTTCAAAGATTAGATTTTATTTTTCAATTATATAAGATTCATATTACTCTTTAAGATTGGACAAGAAGAAGACTAGGATCAAATAAATAATGTACAAGAATATAATAAATAGATTAAAAACAGAGTTGTCAAAATTTGAACCTTGAATCTCTAAAATAATCAAATTTTTATATAATGTAACTAATGTTAAAGCATCTACAATGGTAAAAGTAAATAGGATAAATATGTTGAATCTACCCTACACGCGTATGTAATAATAATGACAATTAGGATAAAAAAAACTATTCCATATGATATATGTAAGCTAAATCTAAGTTTTACTAAAATTCTTAACTTACAAACTTTTAAAATGAATACAACACCAGTCCATTTCACAAATGCTTAAAAAATCTAAACATGTTTCTCAAATGTGTGATGCTGCGAAACACATTTATAAAATGCGTTCAACTTTCTCATGCATTTATAAAATACGGTCGGTGTCATGCTCATTTTAAAAGTGAGTAAAGTTGCGAAACGCATTTGCGAAAGGGTGTCGTTATTTACACCCAGAAAATCTGTTACAAATACTCTGAAAATGTAAATTTCTAGCTAATCACTAACACCCTATAAGACTCGCCTAATGAGAGGTGAGTATAGATTCATACACTCACCCCTACTTGATGAGAGTTTGTTTGTAATAAATCACCTAACATTAGGTAATGAATTACTGGAGTGTTTTTTAAATAAGGCTCGCTTAATGAGACATGAGTGCACTCACATAAACTCGTCTTACATGAGAAAAGTGTATTGCTGCTTACTCATCTAATATCAGCTAATAAAAAAGAGTGTTTGTGATAAATAAAATAATATTAAAATATATTTTTAGTTAAATTTTAAAATAAAATATTTATAATAAATTTAAAGAGTATAAACAACACTTCATTTGCGAAATGCTAGGCAAACATTAACCGGCGGCAAAGACTACTCCCAGTATCAAAGTCAACCCCAATGGCAATTATAGTAATAAACACCATATCCAAGCCCATATTCACAACACAACACTTCTGTACCTTCTAGCTTGTCTGTGGGCCAGCTTCCTAGAACGCGCTTGGTAAGCCAATTGTTATTCGTTCTCTCACGTAAATAGGATAAATATATTATATTTATTATACATTAAATTTAATCAGTGTAAATATTGTTTGAAATTATCTCGTTTAAAAGTTTATTATTTTTTTTTTAATCATAATAAATATCATATTTTAACAATTTAAAATATAAATCAATATTAAGTTGCTAGCAGAAATTGTGAAGTAAAGAATCTCTGAGGACGAAATCTATTTACAAGGATAAAATTCATTAATTTAACCATCATTTTAATAAAGCTTATACCCTACCTTAAAAAATCTAAAAAAAAAAAAGGGTAAAGGTTTCAGTAGTCAATCACAGTATTATATGTCACTTGTTATCGCATTATTTTATACTTCAATATGTATATTCCACTTTAAAAATGTTATTTTAATAAATTTACTCATATTTTTTTTATTTTATAAAAATGACTATATCTAAAAGAATAAGGGTAAAATAAATATTTTACTTTTTAAAAACTTAAACTTCAGACTTAAGAAGTAGAGCTGCCTCTTTTTTTTTAAGAAAACAATAAGTTTTAACTTTAAATGAATCAACTATTTAGACGTAAGATGTTCAATCAAACATCTCCTTAAATTATGAAATCGATAATTCTATTTCTCCAATGAATTTAAAGTATTTCGATCTTTGTGCAACATGGATATCTAAAACAAAGATCCTATCTACATCAATCGACAAAGCCGGTAATCAATCCTATTCAAAATAAAAGCCGGAGACTCGGACTTGGTTTTTTGGCCCTATTTAGTGTTGTCAAAACGCACTATTAGTACCACCACATACATGTGGATCATTGTATCCATCAAAAGTGTTATTAATTAAAAAGTACCTAATTCTTATTTTCAGGTTGGTGGCATCTTTTTATATTATTATTTTTTTGGGTTATTCGGTGATAAATTTTTTATATGTACGGATTTAAACAATAATGACATAATACGAACTTTTTCAACCGAAACTCTTTTTTTGCCAACTCCACGTTTTTATGAACAAAAATGGCCCTTTATCATTAATTTCAATTTTCAAATTTTAAAATTCAATAAGGTAACATTCGCCTTTTTTAAAACAACAATAATACAAGGTCTTATATATATGAGCTGGGTGCATCCAAATGTTGAGGATAAAGGAAATATTTCAGGGTTCTTAAACATGGATTGCCCACTACATATTTATCTACCGTTTGGTATATCTGGAAAGCAAGGAATGACTTTTGTTTTACCAACACTCCTTTTTTCCAGAACAAGAGAAACATAAATCGACGGTCTTTGCTCTTGACATAAAATTACAAATTTCTGATGTTCAAGGGTTCCATTTAGATCCGATAAATGGCCGTTGGTTTAAACCACCGCTGAGTTTTCTCAAGCTTAATGTAGATGGTAGCATCCGCGATGGTAATGCCACATTTGTAGCGATAATGTAAATTTTGTATGGTTTGCTACTACTCCTACTTCCGTTTTGGAGGAGGTGCAAAAGGATAATGTGAATATTAGGGCTTAGCCCCATTTGCAACCACAACAAAAAAGAAATACAAAAATAGGTAAAGGTTTCTCTAGTCAATGTCATTATTATATGTAACTTGTTATCACATTATATATTTTACAGGTCAATCTATCTCTTAAAGTCTATCTTCCACTTTAAAAAAGTCATCCGAATAAACTTGCACTTACTTTTTTTATTTTATAAAAAATGATTATATCTAAAAAAATAAGGATAAAATAAGTATTATATTTTTTAAAAACATAAGACTTCAAACTTAGTCTAAAGAGCTATCTCTTATTTTTTAAGAGAAAAAGCAAGTGCTCATATATAAATTTTTAAACTAGCGACACAAATAAAACTAAAACATTTTAAGTCTAAATGAACCAACTATTTCACACATAAGACGCTCAATCAAACATCTCCTTAAGTAACGTGTCCTGGTAGTTTTATTTCTTCAATTAGTGTAAAGTATTCCGATCTTTTTCCGATTGCACATCGCTAGGTTTTATAGCGAGATAGGTGCAGCATGGGGTATTATCTAAAACAAAGATCCTGTCTCAATCAATCGACAAAAATCTTGAAGATGCGAATAATTACGTTAACACCAATTCTATTCAAAATAAAAGTCGGAGACTTGGACTTGTGTTTTTGGCCCTATTTAGTGTTGTCAAAACGCACTATTGGTACACACCACATACATGTGGATAATTGCATCTCCATCAAAAGTGTTATTAATTAAAAAGTACCCAATATTTATTTTGAGGTGGGTGGCATCTTTATTATTATTATTATTATTATTATTATTATTATTTGGGTCATTCGATGATAAATATTTTATATGTATGAATTTAGACGAGACAATAATTTGATAGAAAAGTTTTCGATGAAGACTCATTTTTTGCCAACTCCACATTTTTATGGACAAAAATGGCCCTTTGGCGTTATTTTTAATTTTCCAAAATTTAAAATCCAATAAGGTAAGTTCACCTTCTTTTGAATAAAACAAAAATAAAGCTTACTTTAAAGACTACTTGGTAGTCATTTTTAGAATATTTGTAAAGTTCGAAATTTACAATAAAGATAATTCGAAATGCAAATTAGGAAACAATCATTTGCAATATTTTTCATAAATTCATATTTTTGAGGTTAAACTCATAGATTTCACTACAATTTATATATTTTCCGTTAAAATTGTAAATTTTGACAAAAAATAATTCTTGCAAATTTATAGTAAAATTTGTAAATTTCACTTCAAGTGTGTAGTGAAATTCTTAAATTCCACTGCAATTTATAATTTTTTTGTTAAACTTGCAAATTTCACATAAAAATTTCTTTCATATATACAGTAAAATTTGTAATTTTCACTTTAAATTTGCAGTGAAACTTTCAAAATTTTAATTAAAATTTTTTAACTAATTTTCAAAAAATAATTTTAATTTTGCAGGGAATTTTGGTGTTTTCCAATGAATCTAATAAAGATAAAAAAAAATAAAAAAATTAGGAAACAATAGACATACGGATATGTTTGGTTGATGTTTTAAGTTGAGTTTTTTAGTTAAGTTTCTAGGAAGCGTGAAAACGGGTTGAAAAGTGAATTTGATTTTTGTTGAAGTTTTTTCAACCAAGTCAAAAAAAACTCAACAAATAGTCACAATTGATCTTATTTTATAGATCTCGATAAAAGGTTTCAAATGTATTTTTTTTTATCTAATTCTGATTTTTGGATTTAAAGTTATGGTGTTTTAAAAATTTTATGAGAGAAAAAGTAAAATGAAATGAATTTTGAGAAGTGTAAAGTAAAGTTGACTTTTGGGTACAAAACTAAAAATATAAATTTTAAAACATGAACCAAACATGGGCAAATAATATAGTTAGCAAATTAGTAAACAATTCTCGTTAGGAAATATATTGAATCTATAATATATATATATATATATATGTAGGGTAATTTTGTTTTTATCTACGACTTCTTAGACTTATAAAATAAAGTCACTTAATTTTTATAAATATTATGTTTCTTAATAATTTAATGTTAAAATATTCACTAATTAAACTAATCAATATATCCACTTTAATTAACTAATTTTTCAAATAAGCACACTTTAATTAACTAACTTTAAATAATAAAGTTTACAAATAAAATGAATAAAAAAAAATTCATCCTTCAACTTTCATCTTCAAGCTCTCCTTACTAAAATCGAGTGCCGGCAAATATATTTGTTGAACCAATAATTTCAATAAACGATTTTAATCTCTATTTTGATTGTTACAATATATTAATGATTTGGCATTTAACTTGTGTTAAAATGATTTTAACTAATACATATCTCAAGCGTAAAGAACACACAACAATGGACCATGCTATTACAAGCTTCATGAAAGAACCCTATCAAGAATCCTATCAAAATCATTATTATTTATTATGATGATATCAATATTCAAATATCATACAAAATGTTAAAAAAGCATATTCAAGAACGAGAGCTTTAAGGAATATTTAAATAAGGAAAATTACAAGAAATTCAAACACAAAACACATTCAAGAAATGAAAAGTAATGTGAGTATTAGAATATTGTTAAAGTTACTTAAGGTGCTTCAATTTATATGGCTCAGTAGGAATTATTCATGTATTCACTTTTCATTGCACATTTTTAACAAAATTATTTTTAGAGTTCAATTTTTGTTGAAATAAACCCTATATTATATTGGAGACTTAAGATATTGTTTTTACATTCTCAAAAACATTCATAAGTTGATAACTTAGCATTCTCACATGTTCAAACCAAAATAATTTTTCAAGCATGTTATCAATTCATCCCGTTTTGGTGCAATTTTGATCTAAGGCCATCTTTAGTGGGTAAGCTAAAAAGGTAAGTTAAAAAAGGTATATTTACACTATTAATAAATTAGAGTTGCATTGGAAGATAGTGGGAATTTAGCTTACACGATTTATGAAGTGTCGGGGCAGTATTTTAATCATTCTCACGATAGATGATATATCGTCCAATGCTATTGCTTCCCACGACACATGATGTGTCGTGGCAAGCATTTTTTTTTTTTTCTTCCATTTTCGAAATTAATCCTTCCCACGATATTTGAAATATCGGCTGAGCTAAATTTTTTATTTCCCCCGATACATCATGTATCGGCTGAAGGATTTTTGTTTCTCACGACACATGATGTGTCGTGAGAAGGATAATTTTCTGCCCCGACATTTCGTGTATCGTCCGAGCTAAAATTTTGTCCCCTGCTAGATTTGGCTTTGGTTTACACTTTTACACAGATTTTTAGCCAGCTAGCCTACCGAATGGGGCAAGCAAATAGCTAAATTTAGTCATTTAGCTTGCCCAGTAGAGATGGTCTAACAGTTAAATGGATGCTTTACCCACATCCGATAGTTATGAAATTTTGATAGTGGCTATATAACATTTTTTTTAACATCATTTCAAAATTTGAGCATCATCCAAAAGGCTGGATTGTGAGATACTATGAGAACAACGAAGTAAAAACAATCTGCCGGCTCAACCAAAAAAAATAATTTATTCAATTTTTATCTTGAGCAGGAAATTGTTGATTTTGTTTTCAAACTTTTCCACCTGCATTGTGTACTCAATCTCAACTATCAAATTATACAACAATATCTTGGGAACATAAATTTCTTTCTGAAAAGTTTTTTACTAGTCATTATATGTATTTTGGACTTTTTACACAAAAGTATTTCATCTTGTGTAAATAAGTCCAAACGAGCAACGTATACTTTCCATAAATGTTATCATTGTTCCCTATTTAGGTTATATGCATAGCTTAGGCTACTCAAAGACTTTGTGAAAAATTGAATTCAAATGGTGATTTTTGTTTAGCTAGAAAAGCAAGTCTTTAGTTCATGAATATACAAAATATAACACAACACAACTTGATTATTATCCTAAGCAGAAATAGAAAATTCTTAATCTCCATTGTTCATCAAGTTTTACTTGTGCTTTTAAACTTTTAAGTTTAGCACTTGTTTTGAAAAATCTCATTTAGTATTTAAACACTTATCCTTTGAGAGATTTTTTCATATATACATATAGATTGAACCATATTGAGCCATATTTGTTCAATCATTTAATAACTCTAGTGTGTGTTTCAAATTATTTCTTCTATACTTGAAAGTTATTGTATTGAGGTGTGCTACACCAAATCCTTTTTATTCAAACTTGTGAGACATGTTCTCATAGAATAGCAAGAGAGACTTTTGTAAGAGTGCATGAGTATTATCACACTGAAAATTGATTTGATCTTCACCCGTAAAAAAGTTGTATGCTGGAATTTCTCGAGCAAGAGATCTTGAGCGCAGATGTATGGTGAAAGATCAGAACGTTGTGAACAAAAACATTTTGTGATGTGGTTAAATATCTCTAAACTCAAACTCATTTATTTATTACAAACTTACTTGATTATTTAAGTTTATTGTTTCTGGCTTTTTTTTGTTTCCTAAAGCATATTCTTAATTCCACAATATTTGCCATAACCCCATTCACCCCCTCTAGGGTTAATTCTCTGCCAACAATATTTTATTCTAGCACGACTTCCTCTGGCCAATTTTTGCCGTTGAAAAGTGGTGTTTTTTTTTGGTATCTCATGCACTATTCTTCTTTCCTTCATTTTTTTATGGGTGATTTTATTTCTATCCGTGATTTCTTGCAGTCTATCCACGTTATTAAGTTAATCTTTGTTGCCTATTAAATTAATCCGAGAGCATGGATAAACTTACAAATTATTGATTTAATTTTAATAAATATTATTTAATTAATAATTTAATATTAAAATATCCATTAAATTAATATGTAAGTCCACTTTAATTAAATAAATAAAATCTTAAATTCTAAAAAATTAAAGTAAAACTAGGCTTAGTAAAGGTGAAAAGCAAAGCAACCTCCTCCATCACTTTATCTTCTAGCTCTCCATTTATGCCCTGGCACGGACCTTTTTCAACGCAAATTCGTCTTCTAACTTTGCTGATGTTTTTAATATTGTAACTAGAATTAAGTTTTTCTACCAATCAATTTTCCTATTATACAGATCTTACGAAGACAATATATTAATTTTGAATCTAACATTAGATATTAAGTCAGGTTTTGCTAGGGTTTGTAATGTTATAATCGAAATTAAGTTTTTATACTAGACAGTATTCATATTATATAGATCTTATGAAGACAACATATTAGTTTCAGATCCAACATTAGATAAAACTTACTTTAAATACTACAAACCGGTCATTTTGAGAATATTTATAAAGTTGGAGATTTACAATAAACATAATTAGACATGTAAATTAGGAAACAATGGTTTGCAATATTTTTCGTATATTCATATTTTTGCAGTTAAACTCGTAAAAGTCATTACAATTCATATATTTTCCATTAGAATTGTAATTTTTCATACAAAATTTTCTTGCAAATTTACCGTAAAATTCGTAAATTTTACTTCACTGCAATTTATAATTTTGTTGTTAAAGTTGTAAATTTCACATAAAAATTTCTTGCAAATATATAGTAAAATTTGTAATTTTCACTTCAAGTTTGCAGTGAAACTTTCAAAATTTTAGTTAATGTTTTGTAAATAATTTTCAAAAAATCATTTTAATTTTGTATAGAGTTTTTGTGTTTTCTAGTGAATCCAATAATGATAAAAAAAAGAGAAAAAAGAAAAGAAATGAAAATTAAGAAACAATAGACATAAAGAATATAGTCAGCAAATTAGTAAATAGTTCTTGTTAGGAAATATAATGAGTCTACAATATATATATATATATATATATATATATATTGCTGTGGGTGCATATATATGCGTCAATTGTCAATACAATTAATTCTAATTTTGTCCTTATTATTGGTTATAGTAATAAATAATATCTATATTGTATTAAAATATCTTATTATAGATCTTTTGTTAAAATATGATCATATAAGGGGTTTTTCTCCCATTTTTCCTTCTCTTTTTTTTCCTTCCTTTCTTTCGAGAAGTGTTTTCATATCACATTAAATGTATGACTAATCTCAGCTTGTAAAGCTGAACCTGTCCCAAGCTACAAGAAAATTTGTACCTACGAGAAATAAAAATGAGACGTTTTGCCCAAATGACACAATTTGTACAAAAAATTTAGTAATAAACAAGTTACTGGACCAACTATTTAATGTTGATATCTTGTTATTATCCTTGTGCTTTCACATCCTTCAATTTAATTGAAACTGAGTGTGAAAGAGTCGTGTGAATAACTTATTTTGACTTGATCAAATTTTTTGGTCCAAATAAAAAAGGAATATATTTGCTCAACTCTCATGTGATGAGATATCATGATAATCCGAAGAAAATTCCAAGGAAAATGACTAATTTAAATATGAAAAAGTGCCCCCCCTTTTTTTTTTTTCGAGGCAAGAAAAAATGTCCTTTAATATAATAAAGAACACCAATATTCTTAAGGATTATTTCATTTTCAAATTATACAAGTTTCAGATAAATGTTAAACTTCTGGTACACTTCTGACGTGCGATAAGAAGAAGACTAACATGATTAGACAGAGAGTATAATGTACATGAACAAAATAAACGGGATATTAAAAAATAGGATTTGTGTACAAAAAATTATGTAAAAAAATTAGAAAATAATAGATTTTTTTAAAATTAAGAGCCTATATTTGATCAAATTATAAAAAGATTACAAAGTTAACTTTGCAGTAAATTTTTAAATTGTATTTTTTTTATGAAATTATGTAAAATTAATAGCATATTATTATAAATAAGTGTTTAATTAATAATTTTTTAGAATAATTTTAATAAATTACATATTCAAAACCTATTTATTAATAAAATGCACATAATAATTTTTTTGGAGTTATGCAAAGTTAAGTTTGCACTCTTTATTTTTTTAAATCTTACTATGTTTTTGTGTAGGGATGGCAACGGGTCGGGTTCGGGTCGGGTTTATAAATTTCATCCCCATCCCCGCTATAAAAAACCATCCACATCCCCGCCTCCGTCCCCGGTTCCCCAAATCGGGTAATCCCCATTCCCATCCCCGTCGAGTATCGGGTCCCCGCGGGGAATCCCCAACAATATTTTTTTTTGACAAAATAAATAAATAAGAAGAAAAATGAGTTAAAAATAATATAATATTATATAAATATATATACATATACAAATAAAATTATATATATACAATGAACAATGAAATTTTATATACATATATATTTTATCTACATATATTCACACATATATATAAGCATAAAGTTAAAAAAAACACAAAATTAAGTAGATCGGGGTGGGTACGGATTGGAGACTCCCATACCCGAACCCGCCCCCGCCCCCGCCCCCGATTATTTGTCCCCATACCCGCCCCCATCGGGTCGGATACCCATGGGTACCCGAACCCGTGGATATTTTTGCCATCCCTATTTTTGTGTTTGTTTGACGTTATTTTAAAGTTTTATAATTGAAACATAAGAATATACTTGTTAAAAAATATAAACACATCATGCAAAATAGATTTGCACTAATTTTTTTTATTACAAAGTTAAGTTTCCACAAAACATAATTTTGCACAAAGTTAAGTTTGCACTCAACACAATTTAATGCAAAGTAAAATTTACACTCAGTCAAAGCCCTTATTTTAAAACAGAATTAATAAACAAACTCGTATCTCAGAATGATAATGATATTTAGGCTCTTATTTCTAAAAAATATTATTTATTAATTTTTTTATAAAAAACATTATTATGCAAACCTTTTTACCTTATTTTTAGTTTCAATAAAGCTTACGCCTTTCTTTAATAAAAATTAAAATAAAAAATTAAAGGGCTCACTAATATATGTCATTATTATAAGTAACTTTGTCATCACATTATTTTATACTTTATCTATAATTAAGTCTATGTTCCACACGTAAAATTTGCAAGAATACAAAAATTAAAGGCCTCACTAATCTATGTCATTATTATAGTAATAAATATAATATAATTTATTAATAAAATATCAAGATTTTAAGAAGTGTTAGGCGGACCTAGGGCGGTGACCTAACGCCTAGTCTGGGCCTAAGCGGCCAGGCATCAGGCAATTTTTTTTTCAATATATGTAAAATTATATATACAAAATAAAACACTGAAAAATCATCAAATCAAACATAGTACTCAAATAAACATAAAAAGAATTTCAAATGTTCAATTAACAAGCGAAACATGGTCATTAGGTTCACTGTCTAAAATAAAATTGAAGACGGTGTCACATTTATATGAAGCTCTCAATTTGTTTTAAGCAGCATCAACAACAACAATAATAATAAGCTAGTGAAAAAGAAAAGTCAACAATAAAAGAAAAATAAGAAGAGAGATACGATTGAGGAAGTACCGTAGCATATATGATGCGTTTATAATTAGTCAAAATGCTCTTCTTGAACATCTTCTAGCGATTGCAATTGTTGGCTAGAGTTTCGTTTCAATTGGAGGAATGAAAGATGAATTTACTAATGATGGTTGATATATTGTATCCATTTTTTAAAATGGTAATTTTTTAACAAAAAGAGAAATATGTAGCTCCTTTAAAATAGGAAAAAAAACAAGTCTATCCACTTAGCCCACCCAACCCGCCTAGTCATTCGCCTAAATCTGCCTAATTTATCCCGAGACCTAATCACCCGCTTAGGCACTAATAGGAGTGCCGGCCCAAACACCGCCTCATCCGCCTTTTAGAACACAGTAAAATATTACATATTTCTAGAAGTCAATCGAAATTTTCTAATTGGGACTATTTCAAAAAAGTCAATACACTAATTTCCAGTACCAAATTTTCGAAGAGTTCGAAATAAAAAATAAAATATCTCAAACCAAATTTAAATATATTGTAGAAAATAGGAATAAACATTGTTTGGAATTTCTTACAATTTTGATGAAACTTGCAATCCTAATTTAAGTGACAAAGGACACCCCTATATAACATGACAAAGAAGTGAACAAAATCCTTATTTTTCCATAACACGTAAAGTAATATATTCACAATTTATTTTAGTACGTCATAAGAATTATATTCATTAAATCTATTAAAAAGATAAGCACTTTTTTAAATGATCATTTATATTCTTATCATAATTTTTTTATCTTAGTCTTATGGGTGGCCGCTAGTTCTCAATGTTCACCGTCACCTGCTCTTACTCAACTATCCTAAGATATAATTTTAGACGAAACTTTTGAACAAATTTTTCTCATGCTTAATTTTTTTTCAAAAGAAGCCGACCAAACCTTAATAAAAGGCTTTCACTAAAATTTTATTTTCCTTTTAAAACTCTAGTCATAGACTAGAATGAAATTTTTATTAAAAAAATGCAGTTGACCAATACAATTGAGGATAGTCTTCATCTAATAATCGCTCCTCAAAAAAAAAAAAAAAAAAAAAACTATTCTAACAAAATTAAAATCTTAGCCACTTTTATAAAAAGTAAATAATTATATATATTATTATAATCATTTTTTATTAAATATCTTCTCGTGAATGAAATCTTATAGGTTGTTTCACTAAATTAGGTGGAAAATTCTTGAATTTCACGAGGCTCACCCGGCCATAGCAAAAAGCATGAAAACGATGGTAATAAATACACGTGGACGGTAGATTTTGGTCAGTCACGAGATTGTAG
Organism: Lonicera japonica; assembly: GCA_021464415.1. Lineage (NCBI taxonomy): Eukaryota > Viridiplantae > Streptophyta > Magnoliopsida > Dipsacales > Caprifoliaceae > Lonicera > Lonicera japonica. The sequence continues at coordinate 52,621,214 of CM038466.1, forward strand.
TGTGTACGTTTTTCACCACAATTCCGTGACGTGCCCCCTTCAATAACGGCTACCAATTTCATATTTAAAACGTGAAAACAATCAATAATAATACTTATTATTATAACCAAACATCTTAACCCAGTGATATAAGTCAAGGTGCGCCAAAAGCTGATCCGGACAAAAAAAATACGTTTTTATTATGTCTGAAACAAATAATTTTGTTTCTCTTTTGAAACGTAATAAGCAAAATAACAAATATTATGTTTGAACATGAAGAAGATAAAATTAGTATTTTAAAAAAATAAAGAGTTAAAGTGAGACAATTAATTTGGGATGGAATTGGCAAATCACTTTCTTATCCGTTTGATTTGAGTTTTTGTTATGAAATCTTAAATTTATACTAAGAATTTCTTATATTTTATGTCAGCAAGTTCAATCATATTAATGGTGCGCAAACTTTCGATCTGAAACTATCATTTTAAATTTCAGGAAATAACAAAAACATTTTTTTAGTGTGTATGCAAAGGCGGACACGAACGTACTATTTGGCCTACTTGATGATATGGAAGTACAAGAGAGCTGCTACCACTAAATATTTTCAAACTTGCACGCATTCGATGGCAATGAAACCCACAACTTTTTGTATGTGGTGGTCAGCCTGAGTATCTCAAGTGGCTGCAGTACACCATGTTTAATGTAGTGAATCAATACTATGGTGGTTAAATGCATCCGTAATTAATTATAACAATTATATATGCGACGATTTAAATATGATGTACGATGTCACTTATCACTTGAATGGATTCATGAGGTTATCAATATTAATATTAGGTGTAACAACTACCGCTTAAGCATAATTTTAGAATAAATAAATTAATAAATAACGAGGGTTGGTTAGGAAAAATTTCAAATAGCTAGGGAACAAATTACTTATAATAAAAATATCTTCTCTAATATTTAAGGTAACAAATTGTGATTTAATTGAAAAGAGCAATGATATAAAACATGTTATTTACATTGGATGCGTTGATCCTCAAATAGGATATCAATTTGAAAAATTAGTATTTTAATGTGAAATTATCTTTATAAAGTTAAAAGATATGCATATCTCACCTATTTACCCCTTTAATTTTGAACGAAAGATAATTACTAGTATTGATTAATTAAAAAAAATAGGGCTATAGTTGCCTTCTTTTAATAAGATTTCTGACTTCGCCCCTGATTTTCAACCTCACAAACACAAAAAACAATTGAAACACATCCAGGAGACTGAAGTCAAGAATTTTTCCTAGGTGGAACACTATAACATATAGTCCCTTCGTCCTAATTAATAATTTTTTTTTCTGACCTCATGTTATAAGCCTCATTTCTTTTTTTTTAACATGATAACTTAAAATAAGTACCTTAATTTCTTGTCACAACTCACGATAAAAAATAAGTTGTATTCGAGAATATTAATTAAGTTAAGATTAATATGTTTTATAAAAACAAAAGTCAAAATAAAACTATTAATTTAAGACAGATAAAATATACTATTACTCTTTTCATTCAGAAGAAGTTCATCTAACCATGCGTTGGTACTTTATGATTAATTAGTTATAATTTTTTTTTTGAAGGATTAATTAGTTATAATAGAAAATGCAATTACAAAGTTATAGGTGGTTTAAAACATTTTAATTTCAGAAAAGAAAAAATTAATTTCAATCTCATTTTTATAATTTTAACACAAGTTAATAGGTAGTTTAAAATTAAATAAAATTTTTTTTTTTTAACAACTGTACCTGCAAAAATTCGAACACAGAATCTCCCAATAGATTGATTAAAAGAGAAAAAAAATTAGAGCCGACCAAAAATTAATGAGAGTGAACATTCATGGTTTTATTCGGGGTAAAAAAGGGGAAGGGGTAGACCAAACTGAGAAAGCAAGATATAGTGGTACAAAAAGTACAAGAAAAAAAAAGTAATGCCTAAATTGAAGGAGAAGGGGGGGGGGGGGGGGGGGGGGGGGGGGGCAGCGGACACCGCCAGACTAGCTAGGTGACCTCTCTATGACTTTATCATTTAAGACACAAAAATTGCGTGGAGTGGGACACTTTAAAAGAGAATCGGGTGAAAAACACTAAAACCATTTAAACTATTGTACTTTTTTATTTTACTAACAGTAAATTTTTATCAGTTATTAATTTTTATCGCTTAAACTCTGTTTGTTAGCAACATGAAAAATAAAAATAAAAATAACTAATTTGAGTGAGAAAATAAAAAATAAGTTGATGTATATGGTGAGATACTCTCATATCATACTCATTTTTGTGAATATATGTCCTCCATCAGCCTTTAATATTTTGTAAAAAAATTTCTCCACCATCACCCAAAAAAAAATTTATCGTGAAAAAAAGCAAAAGGCAAGAGTTAATCTCACCACATCCCTAAACTTATTTTCCATCTTCTCACTTAAATTAGTTATATTTCTTTTCATTTTCCATGTCGCTATCAAACGGAGCCTTAACTTTTAAAATGATATAATTGTCGTTGTACAGTTAAAGTTTAAAATAAGAGTCCTTCTCTTAAAGACCGTCTTTAAGTTAACTAACTTAAGGACCATCTTTTTTTAGGGGGAAAACGGATGAATTTTTTTATGAAATTTGGTGGATATTATCTATATAATGAGTAGATCATCTCCACCAAATTTTATATAAAAAAAATCAATCAGGAAGTGAGTTAACTGAAAAATTAATATATATGTGCATTTCTGGATATTGAAATTTTAGATTTTTAGTTAACTCACATCCCATTTGATTTTTTTAATAAAATTTGGTGGAGATGATCTACTCGTTATAAAGATCATTCTCACCAAGTTTCATGAAAAAAATACATGTTTACCCCTCTAAATGGACAGTCCTTAAGTTAGCTAACTTAAAGACAGTCCTTAAAAGAAGGGGACTGTATATATATATACTAGGATATACCCGTGCCATCCGGCACGATAAATTAAATAAAAATTGATAATAAGATAAAAAGGAGTAACGTGTGATGAATCTAAATCGATAAACTTAGGTTCAATATATCTTCATGCTAGAACAACTAAAAGTAGACTGGATTGGAGCGACTTGTTTTTAATTTTTAAAGAATCTTTTAATCATATTTTTTGATCTTATTTTAATCTCAGCAAAATAAGTTTTTAACAAATTAAACTCAAGGCCATATGTGAAAATAATTCAATCACCTCTGTTGCTATGATTTGAAAATAGTTCAAAAATTTGACTAATATATTGTAAACACTCCTAAAAACGATTTACTAAGATGATCAATAATGTACAAACATATAAAATACGTCCTTAAGTGTTATTCAATAATTTTTATTAATTTTTTTTACATAATTCTGTAGTCATGATGGATCCCGTTTAATTGATCTTAATTAGTAGATTTTAAACATTAAATTTTGAATTTTTTATTTTAAGTTATGACATTTTAATGTAGAAAAAATGATTGATATGTGAGAGTTTATTGTGTGTATATTATTGGTGTTAAATGTTACTCAATATTTTTTCTTATTTTTTAAATAATTCTATAGTCGTGATGAATCTTGTTTAATTGATCTTGATTAGTATATTTAAATATTATTTTTTATGAAATTTGTTGATTAGTATATTTTAAATATTAAATATTATTATTTTTTATTTAAGATGAATCTTGTTTAATTAATCTTGATTATTATATTTAAATATTAATTTTTTATTAAATTTCTTGATTAGTAGAGTTTAAATATTAAATTTTGAATTATTTTTATTTTAAGTTATGGCATTTTTAATGTAAAAATATTTATTGGTGTGTGATAGTATACTTTTGTGTATATTATTAGTGTTAAATGTTACTTAATAAATTTTTATTTTTTTTACATAATTCTATAGTCATGATGGATCTTGTTTAATTAATCTTGATTAGTAGATTTAAATATTAAATTTTTTTATTTAAGATAAATCTTGTTTAATTGATGTTGATTATTATATTTAAATATTAAATTTTTATTAAATTTCTTGATTAGTAGAGTTTAAATACTAAATTTTGAATTATTTTTATTTTAAGTTATGGCATTTTTAGTGTAAAAATATTTATTGGTGTGTCATAGTTTACTTTTGTGTATATTATTAGTGTTAAATGTTACTTAATAATTTTATTTTATTTTTACATAATTCTATAGTCATGATGGATCTTGTTTAATTGATCTTGATTAGTAGATTTTAAATATTAATTTTGTATTAAATTTTGAATTTTTTATTTTAAGTTATATCATTTTTAATATAGAAAAAATTATTGGTATGTGAGAATTTATTGTGTGTATATTATTGGTGTGAGTGTTTTAACTTTGATGTGACATCTTGATGTGTGTATAAAACTCATCCAATGGTGTAGAGTTAATGCACACCATAACATGTATATTTTTAACCATTAGATTTTTATACTTTTTGAAAATAAATTTGGTCAAACTTGTTGTTTTATAATATAGATATATAAATTTAAGAAAAAGAAAAAGAAAAAGAAATAAATAAAATAGACCCAATCCACCTCCATCGTATCAAATTTAATATATTTTCTCTTAAATTGAAAATTCTAATCATAGTGTTTTAAGGTGTATATTTATTAAGGAAAATGCTTATCTAAAAGTCTGTAAGTTTTATGATAAACTTACAGACGAATTATGGCCACATATTTGATCAAATATTTTGACCGGATAAAGCTTTCAATTTTTTTAATTTTGAACTTTTATCATATCTTTATATTATTAACATTTTAACCTCTAAAAATAGAAATGTCACTTTAAGCAATATTTTTATGACCCAACTTTTACCCTATATTTATATTATTAATATTTTTAACCCCTAAAAGATAGAAGCATTCACTTTAAATAATATTTAAGGAATTAATATTAATTATTTTATCTAGGCTCCGTTTGATAATAATATGAAAAAAAAAAATTTACTTGATTTGCATGAGGAGCATCATTAATGATATGTCGATGCAATCATTGAGAATTGAAACTAGAAAAATTATATAAAATAGTAACATAATTTATTTATTTTTAAAATAGTTACAATAAAAATTATAATAGTGTTCTAATTCATGTATTTTTATTGAAAATAGTTACAATAAAAATTATATAAAATAGTAACATGATCTTAACATAAACAAAAGCTAATAAAATTAAAGAACACAATAAATTCATGTATTTTTATTGTAATATTTTAAATTAATAATCAAATATTTATATAATAGTGTTCTAATTAATGGTTTAGTTTTAAATAAATCAAATTCATCTTTTGTAGGAGAAATATTTGATAAAAAGAAAGAGTATATAAAAGACGAAAATACTAAATGCCGCGTTATTTTGAGTAGGCGGAATTTTCAAATTCTCAACCTTTGAGCGGAATTATGAAATCTGCTAATCTGTGAAATTTCACAAGATAACAGCATTCTTAAATTATCTAAATCACGTGATTTACCAAATCACGTCTCAAAATCACACCAAAAGAACATACCCTTAACATCTTTTAATAATTTTAATAGTTTAATAACTTTAGTTTTAAAGCCTCTCTATAGATATAAAAAAAAAAAAAAAATTATATACACACGAGCATATCCTATTTTTAATTAGTAATGGAGAAATTTAATTTAACTTTAATACAAATGTCAGATGGATGAATTTGTGTAAAAAAAAAAAATAGAGTCTTAATTTTGTAATTATGAATTTAATAATAGTAGATTTTTATTTCAAAACTAAATATAGAATTTGAGTAAAAGTAGATATCTTTCTCAAATTTGTGGTTTAAAATTGTCTATAAGTTTAAAAACTTACAGTGTCTTTCATGCTAGCAAGGTCCATTTATTAAATATATATATATATATGCAGCATATTTATGAGTAAATATACATACATTCATATATGCATACATAATTACATACATATATTTGTATTTACTTGTATTTATATATATATATAGAGAGAGAGAGAGTTTGGTAGTCGTTGGCATAGGGGGTGTGTGTATTTATATAGAGAGAGAGGGACAGAGAGTTTGGTAGTTGTGGTGTGTCTCTATGCAAATATATATATATATGTGTGTGTATTTATATAGAAATATATTGTACATATATATTTGGTAAATATACACTTTAAAACACAAACCTAATTTAATTAGGATTTTTCATTTGAAAGTAAATATGTTAAATTTGAGATGAATCGAAGTGGGCTGGGCTGGGTTTGAGTTGGAAGAGGAATTCATAATTTTATTATATTTTATTTTCGTTATTTCTTGTTCTTTTTCTTATATATATATATATATATCAAACTTTAATTGGAAAGGGTCAATTGTGTCATTTGGGGAGTTAAATGACAAATGCTAATGGTGGGGGGGGGGGGGGGGGGGGGGGGGGGGGCTTATTGTTGACCTTTATAAACTAAAAGGTGAAAAAGTGTAATAGTTTAGGGGATTTAGTGTTTTTTAGCTAGGAGAATATTGTACAAAGGTTAAAACGGTAATTTAATATACTCTACATACTAAATTTGCCTATGCGCATTTACAATTTATTGTCAGAATTGTATATTACACTATAATAACACTATATGAATTAATACAAAATTATAAGTTAATGGGTGTCCCTTATCGAATTCTGGTGGTTATTAGTTTACCTACTTGACATGAAATGATAATAAATTAGTTATGGGTTTACCCTTAACAAATTCGGATGACATGTCAATCTCTTTTTCTTTTCTTTTTTTTGAAGTTTTAAACAAAATTAAAGTTGTATTAAATCAATAAAGAATTTAAATATATATATATATATATAATTAGGATAAATGAATATTTATTATGACTTTTTTAGTTTTTGACTCATCTTATTCTAGTGAAAAGGAATTTTGAAAAAAAAAATCATTTTTACTTTAAAATTTTTTTATATGTTTAATGGGTAGAATCAAGTTGTGTCGTGTTACTCGATAATAAATCAAGTCATATATGAATTCAAAAAATATCATTCAAATATTTATTTGGTCGTATTTGGTGAAAACAATTTTATTTTAATATTCGCTAAGACATGACATAAGTTGACCTATAGCCCGTTTTGATCCCTATGCTAATCTATGTAAATAAGCATGTAGAATAGTTATGTTTTGTGCATTACTTAGTGCGGAAAATAGTGTGCTGATACAGAAAGAAAACCTTAGAATGAGAATAAAAGGAAGAGAAAGTTAAACTTTTAAAAGAAATAAAACTAGCCAATACCATATAGACTATTGAGGAATATAATTCTTTTATTTGTCACACTTTTTTTAAAGCACACTTTCGAGTCAATAATTTTTGAAACGTATTAACGATGTAAGATATGTGTCATTATAATAGGTAAAATTCATTAATCCCTTTTTCTTTGTATTTTTTATTGCATTACATAATGAGTGAAGAAATTCCGCATATGCGACTGATGATTATCGAACTGCGAACCATGTGTGAATTATTCAAAGACAATCAATCGACACATATTGATAACACAATAATATATCACTTAATACATAATCAACAATTCAACACTAAACATTATATATAATTAATTTTGTTAATCAATGAATCAATAATGTGTCATATTTAAGTCATAAAGAAATAATGGAGAAACTGCTACAGATTTTTTGCATCACTATCAACTGACCTAATAACAGTACACAGCTGGCACTGAGTGGGTGGGTCCCACCCCTGATTATTCGACGCCTCAAATCAACGAACGTTTCTAACAAATTCTACCATGTGACTCATATTCCCCCCCCCCCCCCCCCCCCCCCCCCCCCAAGCCCCCACCCCCAAAATTATCCGCACATGTTCAAATTCTCTTTTCTTTTCTTTTCTTTTCTTATTATATATGTCTCCTACTTATTTTTCTCTTCTTCCATCTCCCCTACACACTCTCTCTCTCTCTCTCTCTCTCTCTCTCTCTCTCTCTCTCTACACTTTCTCTCTCTAAAATTCTCACGAAAAAAAATGAATCTTCACACTTTCTCTCTCCTCTATCTAACTTCAATTCACGCAATCCTCCTCTTCTCTTTCATCATAGCATCACATGCAATTTCAAACCCATCATCTAATCCTCCTTTTTCGTTCTTTGAGTCGAATTATTATAATCCCCGTCTGCAGCTGTCGCATAATCTGACGCGGCTGCTGCAGAATGCGGCGGCTGTATTAATGCAACCGCCGCCAATTTTGGACTGCACGGTCTGGAGTGATGCATGTTCGGAGGAGATCGTGAGGATCGGGAACCAACCGGGGACCGCCACGTGGCTGAAGTCGATTAGGAGGAGGATACATGAGAATCCGGAATTGGCTTTTGAAGAATTTGAGACAAGTAGGTTGATTCGTGAAGAATTGGATAGAATGGGAATTAGTTATAAGTTTCCGTTGGCTACTACCGGAATTCGAGCCACCATTGGAACCGGTGGGCCGCCTTTTGTGGCGGTCAGAGCTGACATGGATGCTCTCCCAATTCAAGTAAAAATACATTCTCCATCTTTTTTATGAATATTTGTCATTTGTTTTCATGAATATTTGCCATTCGTGTAAAGTTTAAGGTCTAAGTTTATGGATTAATGTTTTTCACTTATTTTTTGGATTAATTTTTGGATGAAAATGATTTTCGTGATTACTATTAGGAGAAAATATCTACCAAATTTTATTGAAAAATTTAATAGTGAAGTAAATTAATTACACATCCAAAATTTTCAACGGTAAAAAATGTGTATATATATTAATTTTTTTTAGCTAACCCATCTCTTAGTTGAATATTTTGATGAAATAAGGTAAAGATGAACTCTATGGGAGTGGCCTAGTAGTTTATTAGGTCCTTGTGAGAGATTGATCTATTTAACGGGAAATCCCGTATTTGAATCTATTCAAATGCAAGTTGTTCAAAAAAAAAAAAAGAAGAAAAAAGCAGCTTATATCTTGAAAGTGAATCAAAAGGGTTGGCTCGTAACTTGGAACTTAAACTTAGTATGCATGAAAAATGTTCTTTATATATATATATACAAAACGCTTTAAACAAATATTGTAAAAATAAAACTAGTAGAAAATGTATTGGTCAACATTTAGATAATTTCAATTACTTTTTAGTAAGCCTTGGTTCTTGATTAAATAATTATGTATTAACTTTGTGTGTGTCTAGCTAGCATCAGTGATATATACATATATAATAAAACACGTGATACATTTTATTCATGTATAATATTATATCCGATAATTCTTGATACTTAATTTTTTTTTAAATCTTTTGAACAGATGCAATTATGTTACGTACTGTTTCTAAAATCTCTCTAGCCAATGTTTCTAAAATATTATACCCGATATATACATTATTATTATTATTATTATTATTATTATTATTATTATAGTTAAAGAATAATAATCCCATCAGGACAATTATTAAAAAAAATAATTTAAGGTATCAAATTGTACCCTCTTAGTGATGATATTCGCACTCACTACGTACAGAATATTATTACTATTTGTTATACAGTGCAGAATATTTGGTGCAATATTAAATACATAAAAAAAAATTGGCCGTACACCTACCCAGGCATTTATGGAATTTAATAAAGACAACTTTATTAGACTAACCAAATAAAGCAATTAAAGCTATATCATCCAATAACAAAAAGTACACAATTTTGAAACCTACCTTAACCAAATTCGAAAATAAATAATTTTGTATCTCGGATAGAAGAGACCCCTAGTTTTCCTTTCACTTCTTTTTCACGAGAATGTTATCTCGAATTCTGAATGATTTTTTTTAACAATTCCTAAAAAGAAGAAAAAAATTATTGATCATTTGCGTGATTACTATAGACATTAATCGATTAGTATATTGAAAAATTAACTCGTTAATTGTTATATTATTTTTCTTTTAATAGGAAGCTGTGGAATGGGAGCATAAGAGCAAAGTCGCGGGAAAAATGCACGCGTGTGGACATGACGCGCACGTGACTATGCTAATCGGGGCAGCCAAGATTTTGAAAGCTCGAGAGCATCATCTAAAGGTGTGTGCTACAAAATCATGTTCTTTGAAATAGTCATTTCTCATTAATATAACTATATAACTTATAACCGGTGAGACTTGAATATAGAATATTTAGAATCGGGTGATACCTTTACCATTAAGATAACTACTCGTTCTCTTGCTAGTATTTAGTTAATCGCATAATTTATTCATAACCATCAGTGGATTTTTGTCACATAATAAATGTGTAATACATCAATAAATTGCCTAATTTAATCTTAATAATTAGCTGAATTTTTGTATCATTGTTTTTATGAGAAAATATTATTATTATTATTATCTCACACAAAAAAATATAAGGACAATTTTACTTGTGGCCGGACCAGGGACGTTATTGGGTCATTTGGGACCAAACTTGTGAACTTTTATATTTTTGGTACAACTTTAGTTACACGTTCCATAAATAAATAATTTAATATATATATATATATATATTTTCTCTCAAAATTTTAAATATTTTTCCTACATTCAAATTTAGTTGAGAGTTTTATTTCTAAAAAGAAAACTTAGCATATGTATAAATCAGTCTTTATATAAACCCGCCTTCAATTACAAATTTTTGTTTTTTAAAAAATATTATTTTATATTTTAACAACAAAAATTTATTACTAAAAATTATTCCATATAATTAGACGTGGACCATGTATATGTGTATGTATATATACTAGGAATGAGGTCTTCATTAATAAAATTTTGAAATTCGGAAGGGGTGTTTTTAAGCTCAGAACGTATAAAATTTCATTTATAATGGTCAAAAGGAACAGTAAAAGCATTTTATAACGATCTTCTTCAGCAATCTGAATATGCCAATATCCTAACTTTAAATCAAATTTTTAAAAAATAGTAGTTGTGTGTTACCTAGCTAATAAATCTTTTTTATTAGGAAGATGATATCTAATCTATTATAAAACTTTATTTAATGGTTTATAATTTATAACTAACTCAGGTGCTCGTCTTTCAATTTCAAAATCAGTATTTATATAAACCGACCTTTAATTACAAATTTTTGTTTTTAAAAAGTATTAGTTTATATTTTAACAACAAAAATTTATTACTAAAAATTATTCCATATAATCAGACATCCACCATGATTATGTGTATGTGTATATATATACACTAGGATGAGGTCTTCCTCTACTATTAAATATCTTGTTTAAATCTGATCCACACAGCTAACTGATACAAACTTTTGTTTTAAATTGACTTTGACAGGTCATTGCGGAGACTTTTTGTGATTAATATGAATGTTTGTTTGTGTGAGAGTAACATATATATATATATATAATGTATTAGACCGGCATGTAAATATACGTAATGCATGTGTAATTTATAAGAAGAAAATTTCATAAAATTAGTAAATAGCTTATTGGTTAAACATGCACGTAGGTTGATTGACCGATATACATAACCTTTTATAATTACCTAAATTGATATGGTATATTACGAACTGAACTATCTAGAAGCTCTAGGTGTGTTTGGTGCACCGAATTAAAGAGTCAGATAGGATTATTTAATAAAATTCGAATAGAATATAATAATTCCACCTCTTAGATGAAATTCGTTAATCCCTCGATAGGATAAGAAGCTTTAGTAGATAAATGATTCGTTCGGATATCTAATGCTAATGAACACCAAACATATACTAAATATGGGATGAGATAACTTTATCCGATCTCACGCTCTTATCCTGCTCGTCAAACACAACCTAATGGATTCATTCAGAAACTTTTAAACCAAACCCGACCCATCACAACCGGGTCTAGCAAGAGGAAATAACCAGTTTCCTATATTATTTCATTTGCTCTTTGTTCACCTTTTTTTTTTGTGTGTATTTGAGCAGGGGACAGTAATACTTGTATTTCAACCAGCAGAGGAAGCTGGAAATGGAGCAAAAAGGATGATCCAAGATGGAGCTTTGGAAGACGTGGAGGCCATATTTGCGCTCCATGTGTCGCACCAGCACCCAACGGGAGTCATTGGGTCCAGACCCGGCCCGTTACTCGCTGGGTGCGGGTTCTTCAAAGCTGTAATCAGCAGAAAGCGGGCGGGCTCCACCGGTCCATGGACCCCATTCTTGCTGCCTCGGCGGCTGTAATCAGCTTACAAGGCATTGTGTCTCGAGAAGCAGATCCACTGGATTCTCAGGTATTCGAGTTCAACTCGAATGTACCTTCGCAATAATTCAAACTAGAAAATATAAGCAAAATAATGAGGATCTGATCATTTACCGCGCGCTAGATCATTGCCTCATTCAACTGAATTCTAAAGGCAAATGATTGGAAAAGCGAATAAAGAAGCACTAACTATATGAATAGACATTAATGGAACTAGAAAGGCAAATGATTAGAACTCTTTTTTCCTTTTTTTTTTTATGGATCAGGTGGTTTCAGTAACTTCATTCAACGGTGGAGATGATCTTGATGCGGTAGCGGATAATGTTGTACTCAAAGGCACCTTCAGAGCTTTCTCTAACACCACCTTCTACCAACTTCTTAAGAGAATACAGGAGGTTTGTTATTCATAATAAGCTTACTTATGTTCCCACTGTGATGATTGCCACTGCACTGTACCATTGTTAGTTCATATGGTACCATTGCTTAAAGCATTAAGGGTGTCTTCTGATTTGCCAGAGTTTTATAATATGGATAAGTGGTAAAAGTTGGAAAATGAGGACTTTTCCACCTTTTTGTTGTATTTGATTGCTTAAAATGGTACAAGTGAAATGAGCGCAATTCAATGGAATTCAATTTTCCCTCCCACTTCTCTTTCTAGGCAAAACATGTACATCGTTTCCATCCGCCAAAAAAAAGGCAATCAACAAAAAGCACCCTATAATGCCTTCTCCTTGTAATTTTTCTCCCCATAAACCTAATTACCTGGAATTACATTCCTTTCAAAACTAATTCGCATCAAGAGTTTTCAAAGAAAAAGCAAATACCTGGAATTAGATTCCTTGAATTGAGCTTTCCAAGAATCTTTAAATTGGTAAAATCACATACAAGTCCCATAATTCACATAAGGAGTTTGAATTATAACAGGTTGAAGCTCAAACTTAGCCCCGAAACTTGCCAACTTGGATTCCCAAAAGCAGGAAAACTTATACCAGACTAACACTAATATAATTGTTTAGGCATAAGCCTTTGTGTTTTGGCAATAAATTTAGCCTATGTATATACACACATGCATAAATATGTATACGTATATTTATAGCTATTCTCGGTAAAGGGGTTATGTCAACAAGCAGACCACCCCTTTTGAAGGAGTAAATGGTTGAAGTTTTGGATGCCAAATTGAATCAAAAACTTTAACCCTTTACCCCTTCAAAAGGGGTGGTCCGCTCATTAACTAAAGAGTAAAAGCCTTTTGCAGAACCCAACTGCGTGTGTATATATGTATATATATATATATGTATAAGACGAAAAAGAAAAAGGTTATGAATTTGAACTAAAATGGGAACTTGTTTTCTATCAAACAGGTAATTGTAGAACAGGCTGGTGTTTTCAGATGCTCGGCAACGGTTGATTTCTTCGAGAAAGAATCCACAATTTACCCTCCCACCGTGAACGACGAACGCATGTATGAACACATGAGGAAGGTGGCCACCGACTTGGTAGGGTCGGAGAATTTCAGGGTAGTCCCACCAATGATGGGCGCCGAGGACTTCTCATTCTACTCACAAGTGGTCCCTTGCAGGCTTCTACTACATAGGGATAATGAATGAGACGTTGGGTTCGACGCACACGGGCCACTCCCCTCATTTCATGATCGACGAAGATGTTCTACCCGTAGGAGCTGCAGCCCATGCTGCCATTGCCGAAAGATACCTCAACGAGCATAGAAGATGAAGAAGGAAGTTCTCTTATTCTTGTTCACCATTTTATGCAACAAAATTTGAATTTTTGGTTCTTAAAACAGGGTGGGGATAGGTGTTAGGAAAGGATTTTGAACTTTGGTGGTGTAGATGGATTAGCCAAAATCCTTTATTCAGCATATGATTGTAGGTTTGTTACATTAATTCATGCATCATTTATTCATCAATACAAATGCAAGTTTGTAATAGCTACTGAAATGTCTTCATATAAATTAATAGTATCTCTCCAATGTTCATTGTGTTCATACGTCAGTACTTGAGACTCGAGAGGGTTAGGAGATTTTTCACTCTCTCTAGATATATCCATAGCTTTACTAATACGATCATAATGTATAACATGCCCCTAAAATCCGGCTTACAAGTAAAGATGGCCAATAATTCTAATATTAATGGAAGTATTCTAATAGAGAACGCCGCCTGCGTAATCGTTGATATACTAGTCCACTGTATTTTATTTTGGCAATGCATGCTCATAATAATTCAATTGTAACGACCTTAGTTTTGTGCGCGCGGGCTGCTATATGTACTCCAGTGTATTTGCAACAAGTGCAAGAAGGCTATAAATTATAGGTGCTTAACTCACATCCTCTGAGTGACATAAACTGATGCGTGTGTGATACTAATCTTTTTCAATAAAACACTTTTTGAGAAAAGGAAAATGATGATTGTTTTGAGTTTAGAGCAGACAATAATTTATTAATTGGGGTAGCTCGGGATGTGACAACACCCACTCCGCAGCCGATCCCAACTGAAGAAAACATTATCCTTAACAAGTGGGGACGAGAGTGGAGAGAAGCCAGAACTCGTTATCTAATTGTCTATCCACAAATGTTTACACCTATTTATCACAGTATTCTTTTGGTAGCACATGATTGATTGATAAATGATATTTCCTTGTTTATATATAACACAAAAATATATGTATCTTATTTTTTTTAGAAAAGTCCTGTTCGCGTATTTAATATTATACCGTATCCGTATCTCATATCCAAATTATCAAATTTATATATGTAAACCTATTCAATAGTATCTACCGGATAAGATTCATAATCAATGTGAAATTTATAAAAATAAGTTAATGAAGAGGACAAGTGATATGTTTTGTTTTTGTTGCACACTTTCTCTAGATGGAAAAATTTTTGATAGGGGCAAAATTGGATAGGGTCATTGGGTTCCCAATAATAAAATAACATGTGTCCATTTTTATCTATTTAAATCAAATGAAAAAATGAAAAAGAAATTAATTTTAGATGAGAGTGGACACGTGTTGTTTTATCATTGGAGATCCCATGACCCTATCCAATTTTGGCCCCATAAAAAATGGACTCCTCTCTAGATGAACTTGTGTATGAAGAGGTTTTTTTGTCACATAGGGACCATGCATGATTTCGCACATGCATACCATCATGATGCTCTAAAAATGAAGAATGATATCTCAAACACAATTATTCATATTAGTAATTCGGTAGTGTTTGTTTTTATATGCTAATGCTGAATCGAAGTTTATTTAGCATTAGAAAGTAGAATTGGCATTTATATTTTTACGTTTTTAATGCTGAATGTTATTAAAATTCATATTATTTTATTATGTCTAGGTGCTGTATGTGGACACCATACACACGCCTACAAAGATATTTACCCAATTACTTCGCAATAAATTCCCCTAAAATGCTAACATATTTAACTTTTGATCCCTAATATGGAATTAAATTAATTTTTACTATGCTTATTAATTTATTAAATAATGAAATATTAAACCTAAAAAACTAAGAAAATAAAAAAGCATTCATGTGTTTGACATGTCGGACTAAAGGATAGGATAGGATTATTTAATCCCATCTGAACATGATAAAACACTCATATATATTCGTTAATCCCTCTCTTTATGGTATAAGAGGCTTTTATGGGATAAAAAAATCGTCTTAGATATTTAATCTTGACAAACACTAAATATAAGAGAGAATAATTTTGTCGTCTTATTATCGATGTATATCTTAATAACAAAGGTAAGATCATAAAACCCGCATGGTTTCTGGCCAGAGCACTTTCAATTCTCAGGCACCGGAGGGGATTCCAACACGTTTACGGCAACCATAGTAGCTACACTCAATCCCTATTCTCTTCATAAGGTCCTTCAAGGGTTTAGATGGTTTTCTTAAACTTAAGTTCGATGGAATATTAGAAGGTGATATTATTGCCAAAGTAAATATGTTTGTTATCAGAGCAATATATCCTTTTGAAAGCATATATAAAAACTTTTGAAATAGTATTATACTATAATAAAAAAGAATATTACTTTGACGGTAAAACTACTCATATTATATAATATTTTAATATGATAAAATCACGTATCCATAGGTATCCTACTTTGCAAAAATCTTATAGTAACTTATAACTTTATAGAAAGTATGTGATTAACATGTACTAGACTAGTTGTTTACATGTACGATGTACGGGATGACATACAAAAATTGATGAAAATAAATATAATATTAGATAAGACCTAAACAATTTCGGTACCAAATGAAGATAGCTAGCAATTAAAAAATTAGAGAGGCTGTATTTCTAAAACTGAAATGGCAAATGTCAGAGCAATATAACATCACTTTAACAGAATATTTTTACAATTATCCAATTTATTATTGTTTTTGACAAAATTTAATAGCTATTATGGCATATAAGAACAATTCTATAAGCTTAATATTATATATAAGATATGCAATCATAATTTTCTAGAGGAGATTATGTGTTCTCCATCACTTATGATTATAGAGATATAGCTACAAAAAAGTTTAAGTACTTTCCTCATCATATATATGGTCCTCCTGAACTTTTTTGGACAAATGAAAGAGGGAGAATATAATATCATTGCTAGATATAATATTTGGTTCATGCAAAAAAACAAAACACAAAAACAAAAAAATATGATAACATTCATCATAGATGTCTCACATCCACCGCAATGTGGTCCAAACTATTATCAAGACCAAAGCCTTTTCAAGTAGGTCCAACTCGAAAAATCATCCATAATGAACGATCAAAGGATTACAAACTACTTAAGGAAAGAAAGAATAAGAAGAAAGACTATAGTAAACCTTGACAGTAAGCAAAACTTCGCAACAAATTCCATCCATAACAAATAGTATGCATTATAAAAATAATTATGAAAGCTAGATAAAGGAATTGTATGCACAAGAGAACTGGTTGTGTTTAGATTGTGTTTCCTCCTCACCCTGGTGTTTCATTAGAATAGGCAACATACGTACACCGTTGGCTCAAAAAATCAAATATCAAAGAAAGAAATGCCATGTTTGTATTAAAATTCAATAGCCCGAATTTAATTAAAGAAAACAAAAGAGTTAGAACAGAAAGAAGCCTTCATTGTTGACTTGGCTTACAATTATGAAATCACAAAAAATTCTCTCAAATATTTTTTTTCCTTGTACTTTTTTCTCAAACCGTCATAAGAGTAATACACAACAACCTGAAGGTGCAAAACTTTAATTTAGATTTTTTGGTTGAGATTCTTTATTCTTTAAAAAAGTTTCGCTAATGTCCATGTTAAGGAGGGGTGTGTGTGAGGGCCAATGGTGTAAAAGTGCCAAAGCCTAAATTTTTTCACCATACTATAGACACCCAAATTCTTGACACCCGCAAGAACCCTAAAAGTTCTCGGAAAGTACACTTTGAGCCCAGAACTCACCCACACACTAGATTGAGATTGCTTCAAGGGAGTTTGTAGCATAACAAACAAGCATACTGGATGGGTTTGTCACACGAAAAATCTAGTTTGCTGCACGACAAACTCATCTAGACACAGACCAACCACTTTCTGACACATTAGTCTGTCATAACCTATCACTTTAGCCCTTTTTTAAACAACAAGCGGGCATTTATCGCACAACAAACTACCCATTGTTGTGGTTTTCATGCGACAAACCCTCTCCAGTACTCTAAATAGGCCTGCACCCTCATAGGTTTAAGGACATAATTTTTACCCTAAAAGTTCTATAATTTCCACTAATTTTCTGATTTTCTAGTTATCTTAAGTTTGGTTTATATATTCATCTGATTTCTAGAGAATTCTCGAGTTCATTCTCAACACTCGGAGTGTCATATTCTGGAAACGAATCGCCGAAAATATCTGAAGAAGAAAAACTGATATCCGCTAGAGGTTTTCTCTATCATATTATACTTCCTCTCTTTCATTCTTATATATATTGTCGGGAAGGTACTTAAAGTCTCTTTTAGAAATTATATTATATCTGCATATGTGTTTACGATTATCTGCAATGTAGACTTATTATATTTGTTATCCTGTCCACTTTTTAGTTGGATAAACTTATTCTCAAATTACTGTTAGTTTACTATTTTCAAACAAACTACTTGTCAAAATCCTAACAAAAATCATTTGTAAAATCAAAAGAAATAAAGACATTGTTACGAGAATAAAACTATGTTTTCAAAACCTTGACTGATAAAGCACTTAGGAATTAAACTCGGATATATTTTATCTTCCATATAGACTGTAATGTATATGATACACTCTCCTCAAGAGATTTTATATCAAATCAATTTCGATAAGATCTGATCTTTTTTATAATTTAACCAAACAAGATCATTCATATTGTTATCTGATGAAATAATACCAAATCAATCTCATGATTTCAAATAAATAAGATAAACTTTTGTCACTGGTAATCGACTTTGACAAAATCAAACATCGGATCACCAAATACAAGATTTTCATCCATTCCACTGTTTTCCTCAAAATTAAGTTTTCATGAGATATTTCTATAAAGTAGTAGGACATCAATACAAGCATCCAAGTTTTTCAATATAAAATAAATATATAAAGACCACTAGAGACCAAAAGGGCAGAACTGGTACTTAACACCTTCTTAATCTGTAATATAGTTTTAAAACCTTATAAAATACTGGTTTCGTAGACAAACGTGCATGTAAGAAAAAGACTTATATGTAGCTTTTCCCCTTACACAACTCTTTTGTTCATTTTCTCGTAAAACGTACTGGCGATTTTGAACGAATTGTCCTGCATCTAGAATATGATAGATGGACATAAGATATAAATTATCACCATATAATAGCGAATGAATCGATGAAACTTCTACCAACTTTTTAGACCCCCAAACTTGAGGACTCGGGGAGTCGTATTCTCAGATTCTCACACATACATGTATTAAAACTTAAATTCTCATCAAATATATCAATGTACGTAGCATGCCATTAAATTTATTTAGGCATTCAAAAGGACACGTGGGGAGAAAGTAAGATACCTTTTATGCTTGTACTGATGTTTTTCTCTATAAGAGAGTTTAAGGAAGTAGAACCTTGAAAATAATGGAATATAAACTGAAATCAAAAGAATGAAATCGATTGCTAAATATTAAAAGATATAGAGAGTTTCGCCTTTATCAGCATAATATTTTATTGTATGAAGAGCAAATCAAAAAACATAAAAGGGATAAGAATGAAATCGAAAAATATAAAAAACCTTATTTGTACTGGTGGAATATTGTACTGTATGAAGAACAAATCAATACCTAAATTGATGTAAAGAGGCATCATTCTTACAAACACAATGTTTATCCTCCTAGAACCATATCAAGCAAAAATGGGGGGGGGGGGGGGGGGGAATACCGAGTATAAAAAGAATAGATATGACACAATCGTGGAAAGATAATCTATATTAAATGAGAAAAATAGATACGAATACAGAGAGATTGGTCTTTCCCCTAGTTAGACAACTTAGGACGTTATGAATAGATTAGTCTTGCCCCCAGTTAGACAACTTAGGACGTTGGTCTACTTCTCTTTTCTTAATCATGTTTATTATCTTTTTCACTTTTCATTTTTTTTAATAAGTAATTTACATTAGCTTTAAGCATAATTGTTTTCTTCCCTGTGGATTCGATACTTGGACTTACCTTAGTCTATATTACTTGCACGATCATTTGCACTTGGGTATTCACAATAGCACGCAATGTTTTTGCCATGTCAAGGTTTTGGTGTCGTTACTGGGAATGCCAGCAGTAGGATATGTCCCAATTAATTGATCGATCATTTGAAACTACAACTAAAGCTCCAATTGCTTAATTAAGCAGAAAAGTTGAAGGTATTTATATAAAATTGCGAAGATACCAAACCCAAAGCATGTGGAAGAACCTTGAAAATTTTATAAAGTTCCAAGGCATCCTACCCAAGAATGTCCTAGAATCCTTATTTTCAAAGAAGTGCTCCATGTAGAGATGAATTTCGTGAATAGTCTTTACATCCCAATCAGTGCTTCCAATCATTCGAAGAATAAGCAATACCAATTCCCATCACCATCCCAGTCAAAGTTCTATCATTCACTATAGTTTTATCAACAATTGATTCCTCTATCTCAGCCATACGTTCAACATCATCTATTAGATGCTTATAAAAGTTGTTGGCTAATATTTTTTTTCTAAATTAGTTAGATATTTGGTTTTTACGAGTTTTCTTCATAAGATCTTTAATTATCATCGCATAATTTTTCTATTTCAATTTGAATTTCTCAAGTATGTGTACATTATTATTTTCCAAAATTACATGCGTTTAGGATTTGTTTGGTACAGTTTTCTTTCAGTTCATTTTTGATAGTCTATGAAACCCATGTTTTGCCATTTTTTTTGACGTAAATCTTAATTTCTCGAATTCAAACCTTGGCAAATGATTTTTTAATGTTATTTTATACTTACATAATGTTTTCCATGTCATTAAATATGATTAACATAGGCATTTCATCCATGTCTGGCTAAATCTGTAGTTAAGGATCCGTAATAAAATAATGTTAAAATTAAGCTTTGAATGTGATTCAGTTATGCATTTATCTTGTTTTTCCTAATAGTTAGAGATCACCTATTGATTTTGGGTGTTAATTTTTCCTTGAATGATTTCAAACATTTTTTCATAAGGTTCGATCAAAATCTCATACGATTAAGAACTGGAAAACACCAATTCATCAATTTTTGAACTAAAACCCTAGCTAGGCTAATTCAAGGGCGGTCTATATACTCTGAAATTAGTTTATTTAGTTATATAAATGAATGGGTTGACTTAGGAACTATTTTGTTACAAAAACCCCTTAAGTTTATTTTTTAAAGTACAAAAAATGTGCCTACTTTGGCTTTTGCCACCCGTTTCAAGTTATTTTTGTTTTTAATCGTGTTCTAACCTATCTGAACATGAGCGTATGTTTGGATATTGATTTTTATTTAAATTCTAAAGACTTAGTTGGTTTTTGACACGCATTAATATTACTAGGCTTAAGCTTATTTTTTTTAAAGTCAAAAGTCTCATCGTCAAATTTTATTACTAGTTATTGGCCTATATGGTTATTGTCATGCATGAATCACTATACATTTTAGTTAGTAATAGTGTTTAATGGTAGAAAAGACCAAGATCCGAGTTTTGGTGGAAATTCAAGTATAAACTGCAATTTAAATCACTCGAGTAGTCTACTTTCACATTTGCTAGCTATGGATACCTCTAACGTTTATTTATTATAGTTTTAAATTTATTTTGTATATTGGTTTAGTATGCTTGCATGCTATTTTTCTTTTATTTGTTTAATTAAATTTAATTACATGTTCACCTAGTGCATTTTAAGAAACAATCTTGGTAAATAGTTTGCGTTTATGGATTTCTTTCCTTTGAACCTTAGGAATATATTAGCCTTTCCCCTAGCCATAAGAAACACATATATGTAAAAATCCCCCAAAGTCAAAAAAAACACATATGCTAGCCTAAATCACAAAAGTGATTTTTACACACTGAATAAGCTAAGATTTTTAAAGGGTTTTCGAGAGAGATTTTAGGTTTTCAATAATTTAGTTTGTTTCTTTTACCTTAAAGTCTTGTAATCTTATTTAAGGAGTGATCCCAGAGAGAGAAGAAGGTGTTTTTTTTTCAAGCAATACATTCAAATCTATTGAAGTTTGATTAAAGTCTTTGTTTTATACAGGTTTCTATTATTGTTACGTCTTTTCTTTTACGTATTGATTATGAATCTTGAATGCTTTAAGTCTTTAGTTGGTTTATTTGTGTTAGCTTTTATAAGCTAATTTTTTTATTTAATTTATTTCTCATGAATTCATGACAAATGTCTGGCTAGTCTGTTAGTTAAGGGGTCCGTAAGGGCTGCGTATGCCGACGCTTTAATTTTTCAAGCTAGAATTCAATTCTAAATCAATTTTCTATTGGTTTAGTCACTACGAATCTGATTTTTGTTAGATTCATATCATTGTATCTAATCGCATGCTTTTATAAGAAATGTAATTGAATCTTTTCCATAAAATAATAAAATTAGGTTAAATCGTTACTTTTACGCTACACCCTAACCAGTCGATTTATAGAGCTATCTATACTTTCTAAATCAATTTTTTTGTATCTTTATAATATCAAACTAGAGCACATTGTTTTTGGTACTGTTTTAAATATTACTTTTTGGTATTGTTTTAAATATTACTTTTTGGTACCGAAATCGCCAATTTTGTATTTCCATCGCCCATTTTTTGTTAAAGTTTGATTATAATCACGTTTTAACCTATTTTAATTAAATTTTGGTTATTACTTAATTTTTTTAAAATCACTTTTAATAAAATGTTTTGTAGTGTCGAGCGCTACGTCACTTCAATAAACAAGTATTTTCGGTGAAATTAACTAACCACAATTTGAGTACGTTGCTAGTATTAGTATGTATAACTCATGTCATGCATGAATTATCATGAAAGATACAAGCATATGAAGTCAATTAGCTTATGGAATGTAGAGTGATTTTTTCTTTTTTAAGAAAAATTAATTAAGAAAAGGATCATGGTCGATCTATTAAATTGTCCGTTGTGTTACTCATAATTTATAAAATTTCCTAGTGTTTGTGCCCATTAATTTTATCTTGGTTTTAGCTATTGATTCTATTAGCTAATATGTTGTTATTAAATTTTATTGTTTACTTGAATTGTATGTTCCCGTAGTGTTATTTTATGTTGCTTTTAGTTAGAAAACTTTGCATTAATTGCTAGTTTCCTTTTAGTCGCATGTTAGGTTAAGCTTGGAATGCTTTTAATTAGGTAAGTAGGTGCGTTAGTAATAATTCCCCTATCTACATAAATCATATTTTTATTTTTCTCTTCTATGTCTTTTTGAAAGAAACATTCATTGCTAAAAAAACTATACATCCTCCCTGTGGATTCGACATCGGACTTTTCAAGTATTTATTACATGACTGACCACCTGCACTTGGATGTTATTAACTCACATTATTTTTGTTGAGTCAGTAATCTAGCACTCGTTCAACAGTGGCAGAGCTATTACATACTTACTCGTTCAACATGCACCGAGTGCAGTCGTCTTTAGCCAAGTCAATCAGGCTATTTCAAAACTGGACATAACCTGATTATTTTTGCTTTCTTAATTTCACTTTCAATATTACTATTGCAAATGTCTATTATTATGATGTCCTGAATTCCGTTAGGAGATTTAGGTCTCCGGGACCCGATTAATCACGGTGTTGTACGCGACGGTGGGTTTAAAATGCGTAAGTTAAAATCGAGATAACGGGAAATTATATATATAAGGCCATATTTTTCAGGAAATTTTGGCATGTGGAGTTCGTATTTTCAATAAAACGAAACATGTAAATAAGAAAATAAAGTTCAACTAAAAAGTTAACTCCACATCTATAATGATTTGCAATCTACACAGATCTTATACTTCAATGTATACATATACCAATCCCTCCAACAAGGTCCCAAAAATAATAAATGGCCTTTAATAATGTAAGTATTCCATGGATATAATTGTCATAATGCTTAGAAGCTAATCATGTATTAAAGTAATGATATTAGCGAATCAATGGCACGTGTATACACATCCATCGCATAACGTAATCTACGTACAATTCCATCTCGCATACTAAATTTACATACTCCAAGGCTCTTTATAATAGTATACAAATGCTATTCAAGCACACCAATGAGTAAATGGGATTTCTTGTATATTAATAATACTATTCCTTCATCAACTCAAAATGTAGATATGTATATTTAAACAGATACATAAATGATTTACATAGTCTTAAGCCTAAATCTTGCGTACAATCCCATTTCCAAATCATGACAATACATATATAATCATAGAAGGGGGTATACGCGTATACGCACTAGTAGGTCATACCTAGAGCTCATGGTATGTTATCATATAATGGGATTTTTACATACCAACATGAAATTATGTCGAAAGCATGAATAAATAATGAGATTAACAACAAATCTTAACCCAATACCCCATGTATGTATACATCAACCAAGCTTATAAGACAACCACCGATTTAGGTGATCTTTATGTCCACGGAAAACTAATTCAAAATGCTATAACTTCCTAAGAGGAATTATCCTCAAATTCTGCATAGATAATTCCCAAAAATGTGTTGAACACAGCGCTCTGTCGAAGTGCTACCGAACTATTAGATTTCACCACGCAGCCTACTTCGCATGCTGTTTTGACCAACGAGGAGTGTGAATTGGCTTTCAGTCAAAACATAAAAGTTATAGGCTGTATCAAAGCCTAAACATAGGTATAAAAAGTAGCTTAATCGGATAAGAAATAGAGAAGTTATGACATCTCAAAGTTAGCTAAAATTAAGAAATCGCATAAAGTGAAAACACGCAATTGATATCTCGACTTCAATTCGAACCACCCGAATTATGGAACGATTGTTCCCACACACTTAATACACCTGATATGATATGCTAGAAGTTATGAATCAACTAAGGAGGGTCTGGAACCAAAAGTTCACTTCCTTAACAGAGGTTATGCCTTAATCGGGCTTAAGGAGATGATTAGCTTGAAAATGGAACACGGGTATTACAATCTCCCCCTTAATAGATTTCGTCCTTGAAATTCACGAAGAAAGAAATAAAACACACAATATCACACTTAATAACCTACCCTTATAGGTTCTCCCCTCCTTATGGGATAACGAAGGTTTTCGTGAGGCTATAGTTCCGACTAGGGGCATTTAAACAACTCCCATTCTCAATAAGTGTAAACGAATGATGAACTCGAGGGAATATATAATGTTTTATTAAAAGTACACTATAAGATCAAACTCATAGGAGTTCTCAATATCGTATTTCCTACAGCAACGTATCACCTCCAAAGATCGTAAAACAACCCAGGAATCCAAAGGTTAAATTAATCAGATTAGAAATGTAAAATAACTTCCCACTCAACATGATTATGACTTTCATCACATTACGCGTCCATAATTTGGAACCATAATCAACCATTTTAAGTTATAAGACTTCTCGTATATAAGCATCATTTAGGAATCAGAGTTAAAGAATAAAGTGTCCTCCTTTGATTAACCCTATGGGGTTATGCCAGAAGCAATGAGACTCTGTGAGTGAAATTTCAAAACTCCAATTATTGGTTCCGAAGAATGCTAATCCACATGATTATAGATGAGAAGAAAAGGGAAGAGCTCACTCTGAATCATCTATCAAAATGAGGTGGAAAGACTCGCCATGAATCTATAGAGATTCTTAATCATGCAATAATCACCCACACAAGGAGTAAAATATATTTTCATATAAATCATATGGCTTTAGACTTAATATCTGTAGCATCATTTTGTGGAGATGCTTAATTACTACAATGTGGTTAAAACCATACACTCGGTATTTTATTGGCAAAACACCCATCTCAAGGAATCCATACATAATGAATTAAACTGCAAGGCTTGAAATGAAATTTCGGGTACTCCTCACCGTATAACATACTGAAGGCTATTCTAAGATGAGGTCGCCTAATCCCTCAGATAGATGGAGGATTTTTAGAAACTCATAACAATATTAAATTCCTTCGAGGATCACCCACTCGTACTCACAAACGCGCAACTAATTCGTAATCAAAGTTTGAACCATCTTTGGTACAACTTGGCGCGTGCAGCATTCTCATGCACAAGTATACCTCAGCAACTATGCTATGAAAGGAAAAAGGGTTGCATTGTACAATTTTACACAATGCAATTCATCGTACACTACGTCACCATGAAGAAGAGTTACATCTTTCTTTTCAAGAGGAGGGTATCACCGGATCTCGTACATATACATTCCGCTGATCTACCATCGTTCACTACACGTTAAGGTTATGTATTTATAATTAAATTACTTCATGCGACTCCAAACGAGAAAAGAAAGAAACTCGGGTTCTTACCTTTGGTCTGCTATAATTTACGTATCAAAAACCAGGATTCGGAATAATCATTATGAATCCATTCTCAGAAAAGAACAATATAAATTATGAATCGTTCGTAAGGAACATACCAAACAGAAAGAAATCATGAGGAAAATAGTTTCATCCTATGCAGTTAAACAACAACTCCCTTCCTTAAAGGGTTGGCTATCAAACTGTATTAACAATGGCTTTGAATCTAGAGTACTACTTTGGTTTCCACCCTTGATTCAAGGAAAAGTCAATGAGTTTCACTTAGAATACTAACTTGCATTTTGCTATATTTCTAAGATCGGGACCCTGATACTAGTCCCCGAGACTAAACATAAAAAGACTCTACTCTTGAGGATTTTGGGCATACACATCGATCGTTCCTGTTTTGGTCCTACCATGCCATTTATTATGCACCACTCCGAATGGGTGTCTACACAAGAGAGTTGAAAGAATCTTCTTATAATACTAATCTCAACTATGACTTGACTATCCTATACTCTTCCGCTGCGTCACTCTAATAAATTTCCCTAACTACAAGGGAACAAGTACACTTAGGTTGAACATGTAGTCGGCTTACCCACTCTAGATAAGTTTTTAGAAAACTACTCTTTTATAAAGAAAAGCGAAATGAACACGTGAATCGATTGGGACTAGTGCTATGAACAAGTTTCCCCTTGGAAACTTTAATCTTCCCCATAGAAGAATACGGTCATTATGAACAAACGCTAGATACCCAGATCACAAAAAAGCCTATCAACCTTCCTTAATCAGATCCAAACTTTAAGGCTTAGAAGGCTTAACAAGACTCGGTCATGCCTTCTCATTCCTAATCCAACTCAAGGAAATTCTACCGTTTTACTAGTGAAGAGGTATGCGTGTAAGGTGAGTGGTCCCTCATGCGGAGTAATTCCCAAGAATCTCAACCACTCTACTGCGCCACATCGATCAAACTAGGACTAATCGATGTATTCAATCTCATAATCCTAAATCTACATGCTCGGGTACGACCGCACTAGTTTGGGATTCCAAAGATAATTATATATGAGATTTGACCCCTTATAAGGATCAAAAGATAAGCAATAGGGCAAATACAAGGAATGGAACTTTAATGGCCACTTTACATCAGTTCACCACGTTCTAGCTCCTGTTGGCAACAGCAAACTGATGATTTACAAAATATTCAACCTGTTACGCTATGGTTAAATACTATATAATCCATCAGTCGCCTACAGCTAATCGTGAAGTAAAACTAGATCCGAACATAAATAGGCATTTGAATGAGAAAAAATTAGGAGCCAATGAGTGAGTCAATTACAAAAGGAGGTTAAAATAAATTAAAAATAAGATTGTTCGTGGATTGATGCAGCCAAGTCAAGCCAACACCTCATTCCACTGTTCTCCCATTTCCCAAGTATTCTAACGGTAAAGATGTCTATCGCACGAAAACATATTAATATTGAAGGATACCGCCATGGTCCACCTCTTAATTTAGAATCTACCCATGAACCCGTGAAGACATATCGAACCTATTCCTCTGATACCAACTTGTGATGTCCCGAATCCCGTTAGGAGATTTAGGTCTCCGGGACCCGGTTAATCACGGTGCCGTACGTGACGGAGGGTTTAAAATGCTTAAGTTAAAACCGAGATAACGGGAAATTATATATATATAAGGCCATATTTTTTAGAAAATTTTAGCATGTGCAGTTCGTATTTTCAATAAAACTAAACCTGTAAATAAGAAAATAAAGTTCAACTAGAAAGTTAACTCCACATCTATAATGATTTGCAATCCACATAAATCTTATACTTCAATGTATACATATACCAATCCCTTCAACGAGGTCCCAAAAATAATAGATGGCCTTTACAACACTTATGAAAAGAATTTAATACAAATGAATGATATAATAAAATCAAATGGTTCTAATCCCTATAATCCACGAGGAACGAGTCATCCATGGACAATTACAGGCATTTAGGGTCATCAGAGGTTTTTTAAGTTCGTATCCGTGCCGCCCCAAGGAAGTACCTGCAAAACTGTTGAAAAATGGGAGTAAGCCAAACACCGGCTCAGTGGGAACTATAGGGTTTTGCATAAGAAAATACATGTAGTAAAGCACACACGACATGCAATAATAAATATAGTAATGAGTCGTATGCGTACGTGTATATATATACTCATATTATCACCCTATGTATATACCATAAGTATGTAATAGTAATGCCATGCAAATGTTATAAAATCCTTTTATATGCAATGTACACCAAGTGTTATCCTATCCCCGAAAATACGAGAAAAAATATATCCGTAAGGTGCTACCAAGATATATGTAAATAGTAATAACAAGGTATATGCATCTCCAAGGTACAATATACCAAAATAATGAAGTATATCATAAAAAAAGGGCATAAGAGAAGTATAGGCACTAATCTTGTATTCCTCAATCTCAATCCACATCTAACATCTAGGATTTACTCTACAGTGCACTGCGATCCGGATCTAAACCCCCAAGGCTAGGGTATGCAGTCCCCAAGGTTGGGTCCCCCCGTGGACCACCTAGATGGTGTAAGGTATGCCTCATCGCGGGGTTCCCCTACGGACCATAGAGTATGCTGCTCTGAAAGCAGGGTCCCTCTACACAAACCAGGGTATGTAGCCACCAGGACTAGGTCAACCCCAGAGACCACTAGTGCCTTACAAAACTTATGAAATCAATAAAACGTATTCTATCAAAGAATATACTTATACATAGTACACATACATGTACACACACCAATATATATATATATACAAATGTCTCCAAAGTCCTTATACAAGCTATATTTACCACCAAATATGTGTATGTGATGAATATGTAATTTAGCTTACAATGTATTTAATATACATGTGCCATTAAAGAAACCAATGTAATTACCTGATTATATCTATGCAATACTTGAACAATTCTAATAAGTGGATTAGTCATTTACTTGTGGTAAACTCTTGACTTGAATGGAATATCATTAGTAAACCAACTATTCCATTTAATAACCTAAGTATTCCATGGATATAATTCTCATAATGCTTAAAAGCTAATCATGTATTAAGGTAATGATATTAGCAAATCAATGGCACATGTATACATATCCATCGCATAACGTAATTACATACAACTCCATCCCCATACTAAATTTACATACTTCAATGCTCTTTATAATATTACACAGATGCTATTCAAGCACACCAATAAGCAAATGGGGTTTCTTGTATATTCATAATACTATTCCTTCATCAACTCAAAATGTAGATATGTATATTTAAACAGACACATAAATGATTTACATAGTCTTAAGCCTAAATCTTGCGTACAATCCCATTTCCAAATCATGACAATACATATATAATCACAGAAGGGGGTATACGCGTATACGCGCTAGTAGGTCATACCTAGAGCTCATGGTATGTTATCATATAATGGGATTTTTACATACCAACATGAAATTATGTCGAAAGCGTGAATAAATAATGAGATTAACAACAAATCTTAACCCAATACCCCATGTATGTATGCATCAACCAAGCTTATAAGATAACCCCCAATTTGTAGTGTAAAATCAACATGCATCACAAAATAATTTGAAAACAAGTTAGAGTACTAGTATTCCCACCTTAAAGAAGCAATTTTTCGAAAGTTAAGAGCGGTAGATCGAGCCGTAATCCGAGAAATCCCAAAATCCCAAAATCCCCAAATTGGAGCTTCAAACCCTCATTAATTGAGGAAGAGAAATTAAGGAGGAATATGTTGATGGTGATGATGATTTGAAAATGGTTTAGTTAAATTAAGTTTAGGAGTGATCAAACCCTCACAAAAACTCCCAAAATCTCACTTCAATCGCCATCTCTGAGCTCTCTAAGTGGGTGTGAGTGTTTGGGACTAAATGAGCTCTTTTTTGCCTTTATAATCGGGCTCAGGACCCCTTCAGTCTACTGATCAATTCCATCAGTCAACTGACTGGTGAAATCTGGTGCACTGTTAGTGTTTTGGCTATAACTTCTTGCTCAGAACTCCGATTGAGGTGATATTTATGTCCACGAAAAGCTAATTCAAATATGTATAACTTCCTAAGAGGAAGTATCCTCAAATTCTGCATGGATAATTTTCATAAATGCGTCAAAACAGCGCTCTGTCGAAGTGCTACCGAACGATCAAATTTCGCCACACGGCCTACATCGTATGCTGTTTTGACCAACAAGGAGTGTAAATTGGCTTTTGGTCAAAACACGAAAGTTGTAGGCTGTATCAAAGCCTAAATATAGGTACAAATGGTAGCTTAATCGGATGAGAAACGGAGAAAGTTATGACATCTCAAAGTTAGCTAAAATTAAAAAATTGCATAAAGTGAAAACACGCAATTGACATCTTGATTTCAATTCGGACCACCCGAATTATGGAACGATTGTTCTCACACACTTAATACACCTAATATGACATGCTAGAAGTTTCAAATCAACTAAGGAGGGTCTGGAACCAAAAGTTCACTTCCTTAACAGAGATTATGCCTTAATCGGGCTTAAGGAGA
This sequence comes from Lonicera japonica, assembly GCA_021464415.1. NCBI lineage: Eukaryota > Viridiplantae > Streptophyta > Magnoliopsida > Dipsacales > Caprifoliaceae > Lonicera > Lonicera japonica. The sequence continues at coordinate 52,651,989 of CM038466.1, forward strand.
TGATTAGCTTGAAAATGGAATACGGGTATTAGAATTATATTAACTATATTTTGTTTTTTGTATTAGGCATGACTAGAGATAATCCAATGACGTCGTTTGAGAGATGCCAAAAATCATAAAAGCAAGTTCACAAGTCCTATAAGTGTGCTAGGTTTAGGTCCAAGTAGCAATGCTTGAAGAAGAAGTATAAGAAGAGGATAGAGAGCTGGCAGACTTAAGCGTGCTTTAGACTTTTGGATATCACATTACATATTCAATTTGCATGCCTGGAGAGGTATTTTTATATTTATTTATTCTAACATATTATATAGTATAAATGTTTACCTTTTTTACATATTATATGGATATAAAAAAAATTATATGACATTCACTTACTTAATTGTGGAAATGAATAGGAAAGAGGAAAATTAAGAACAGTGTGCCATACGCAGAAGTTGATGGAGCAAATTTGTCCAAGAAGGTTGAGGGGGTACAAACTAGGGTGAAAGCAAACGGATTGGCATATTTGATCTATCACTGTGAGAATCCGCAAATGCGACCCCCAGCTCTCAATCCCTGGTTTGAGGGTCTAAAACATCGGAAAGGATTCCATTGTTTTATTTGCTTTAATATAAAAAAAACCTATTTTCTATTTCTAAATATAAGTGAGTTCGTTCAGAGTCGCCATCACATTTTACGAAAAAATGTACAAAAAGATTTGTGCAAGGGTAAAAGACCAAAGCAAGTCTTATCCCCACATGTTCTTATCTAGGAAACTGAGATTCTATAGGGTTCGGGAACTATGTTACGATTTGGGAAGGTGTTAAGCACCCATTCCGCCCTTTCAATCTCTAGTGGCTTTATATTTTTATTCTCTGTTGAAAAACTTGGATGGCTTTACTAAGAAGTCTACTACTTTCTTAAAGTAATTTGTAAAAACCTGATTTTGGGAAAAACGGGGAATATGATAAAAACCTTGTATTCCGTAATCCGATTTGTTTTTAGTTTTACAGGAAACGAAGTACAAATGACAAAGTTTATAATTTTGGGAATTTAAAGAGGATATTCTAACATTGTCTCCCCATATAACAATATTAGTTTTATCTTGATTTCGATTATTTCAGAAGGAAAATCGGATTCTCGATCAGAATTGATTTGATATATATTTGAACTCTTGAGGAAAGTATATCAGGTGTATCACAATCTATATGGGAGACAAGATATACCCGATGTTTAATCCTTAAGTAAGTTTTATCATTTCGAGTTTTGAAAACTTGATTTTGTCCGGACGATAATGTACTTACTTTTTATAATTTTCAAAAATAGTTTTATCAGGGTTTTTTGTTTTGAGAAAATAGTAAACTATTTGTAACTTAACAATGAGTTCATTCAATTAGAAACTGGACAGAACAACAGATATAGATAAAATGAAAACAAGTACACAAATATACAACTTTAAAAACTATAAGAAACTTTCTTTACCTTCTAGACAAGATAAATAAGATAAGAAAGAGAGAAAATATAATATGGCCGAAGATAATCCGGCGGATATAGACTTTTCTTCTCCAGATACAGTCGAAAATTCGACTTTGGAATATAAGACGTCGACGAGAACTTGATAACAATAAATTAAACTTGAAGATTTTAAAAAGTCAGATTTTTAGAGAGTTTTTAGGGCAAAGTTGTTGTCCTAGAACCCTTGGGGTGTTGGCTTATTTATATTGCTCGGGGGAGTTTGTCGCGCGACTCCACACAAAAATGGAAATATCGTGCGAACATCTTGACAGATGTCACGCGACAAACGGCTGAAGGGTTGTCCCTGACAAACTAATGTGTCAGGGAATGGATGGTTTGGGTTAGAGCGGTTTGTCGTGCGACAATTTGATTTGTTGCACAACAAAGCTCTCTAAATATAGGTTTTTCGCACAACAAAACCTTATGAAAACAAGTTTTTTAGGCTACAAACTTCCCGAAGCAGTTTCTAGTATTTTGGGTGAGTCTTAGACTCAAAAACGTGTTTTTCTGATGGTTTTAGGGTTCTTGCGGGGGTCATAGATTAGGGTGTCTACAATCACATTTACCACTACATAGACTATGTCGCCGTGTTTTCCTTTGTTGAGTAATGACAACCAAACACAAACACATTCCATCTCTTGCTCGATGAGATGACGATAACATTAAACGATGTGCAATAAATCTTTGGTGTTCGACTAGAAAGTACTTGTTGTAACTTTGTCAAGGGGGCAGCTGATATTGATAGTAAATATTCGATTACAAGGCGGCATATGGCTTATGTGTTAATGAGAAGGGGGTACGTGATAAATATGATAAGGCCTTTGCGGTTAGGCTACAATGGATAAAGAAAAAGTGCCAGTTATGAGTTATCGATGACTCGAGAAATGGGGATTTGGATAAATGTACAAATGGCTATATTTTGTATTTTCTTGGGAATGTTGTTTTACCCTTCAAAACAAAAAACAAGATTTATGTTTACTATTTGGGGGGCTTGAAAAACATGAAGAATATAAATGAAATAGATTAGGGAATGACAATACTAGCACACATATACAACTAATTAGGACTTGCGTCGAGGAGTGGAGTACGTGAAGGGTATTACTAGTTGTTTGACTCTCATCGCGGTACGTTACTTGCCTTGTTAGCCCATTGTTTTATGTTAGGGCTTTTTTGGGCTACCCCCTATTTATAATACGAAATTATAGTTATCCCCTATTCTCATAATCCTTTGACTTAACCCCCTGAAACTTAAAAGAGTTTTAACACTGATAAATTTTTTATCATCTAGACGAAATACCCTTTATCTTCTTCAATAGATTTGTGTCATGAACCCCAAACCTAATTTCATTTCTTTCTCTCTAACCACAAAACTCTCTCTCTCTCTCTAAAATTAGTTTCAAACAATAATCTATTACAGCATTTCTCTATCCTTGCTACCCACTTCAATGCCAATAATATCGAAATTTTATACTGGCAAATTTTAATAATTATTTTTTTCCATTAAAGCTACATTGAAAAAAAAAATATCCCAATTTTTCTTCTCATATTTCCTAACAAATCTTTTCAAATTAAACTCAAAATTTTGGGATCAAATTTTTCTGCCATTAAAGTTACCTTGAACTCAATTCAAAACTTTCAAATCGTCTGGGGTAATGAGGCTAGAGATGGAGGTGCCGATGGTGGTGCAGATGTGGGAGAAAAAAGAAAGGGGTGGTGGAGGAAATTGATTTGAGATTCATATTTTTTTCTTTATTGGACACGATTTGGGGTTCATCACAGAGCATGTTCTAGTGTATATATACACACATGTATGTATCAAATCGATTTCTTCCACCACCACTATCAAATCCTTCTACTTTCTATCTCTATATTTGTATATGTATATATATATATATATACATAGCATTTTTGGTGCGGATTACTATTCACGGATGAACAGTACCGATTAGTCCATTTGGCATGCTTCCCGATGCAATTTTTTTGATGACATTTTGTGGGGATGTTCTTCATTGTGTGTAGAACATCTCCACCAAATTTCATCAAAAAATTCAACCGGGAAGTGGGTTAACTACATGATTGAAAAATATTGGATTTTATAAATCTATTTCTGGACTAATATTTTTCAATCACGTAGTTAACCTACTTCCCGATGGAATTTTTTGATAAAATTTGGTAGAGATGTTCTACACACGATGAAGAACATCCCCACAAAATTTCATCAAAAATTCCATCGAAAAGCATGCCAAATGGATCAATCCGTCCTGTTCATCCGTGAACAGTAATCCGCACCTGAAATTTCCCATATATATACATATATGTATATGTCTATTTCTTTTGTTTAACATTATCTCTTTCACTGAAAATTTTGAACTCCTTATTCTTTCTCTCAATAAAAATTCACAAACCCACTTTCCTTTTTCTTTAAATTAAAAAGTGAAACTTTTTTTTTGTGATAAATCACGACTCTTTTGGTTTTTTGGTTTGTTTAATTATTTGGGTTCAATTTTTAGGTCAAAAATTGCGAGATCCATTTTTTATTTTGTGGCTTCTGATTCAATTTGTGTTGGGTTTGAATCTGTTTTGGTTTTAAGCTTTAGGGGATTTTTTATGGTGGGTAATTGAAGAAGGCAAAAGGGTGATCCTTATAATCTAGAATTAGTGATGTTTTTGTTTGGATTTGGGTTAATTTGTTAGAGAAATTAAGGTTCAAATGTGTAGGGATGAAAGAGAATGTTGAGGTTGAAGAGAAGGGTAATATTGTCATTCTTGAAAAAAAAATGGATGGAGTTACACATTTGTCAAGTTTCAGGGGGTTAAGTCAAAGGATTATGAGAATAGGGGGTAACTCTAATTTTGTATTATAAATAAGGGGTAACTCAAAAAAGGCCTTTATGTTATTGTTGTTTTATATTATGTTTATTATGCTAACCACTACCTGATTATAGACTTTTTACAAATGAATGCAAGCTTAGATTACTAAGCACTTCCCTCATTGTGCTCGTGTTGTTCCCAATATGGAATATAATGAGATATTACCACGAACATGCAAGCTCTAACAATGCAGTATTAATGCACTTACGGGAATCATGCAATTGAGGGAGAGAGTTAACGACTTAAGCTAGATAAACGTAAGTCCTACTTTGATTTCTAATCAACCTTAACATTTTCTAAGTCAACAATAAATGGATGCATGAATTCGAGGATGAACGGGAGATAAGCTTCAAATTTTCTTGGCTTAAAATCTTCCTTGCTTACTTGTTTCTTTTTCTTTACAACAACTTCCTTTGGCTTAGAAGCTTGGGACGATTGGGTAATGGACAATTGTTACTCTTATATGGTTTTTGCAAACACACACTCTGATGGATTCTGCTTTGTTGACAGTTCATGTTTCTTTTCTTTTTGGCTCAATTTAATTTCTCTTTCTCCCTTATGGTTTGCCCTTCAGAATGACAAGAGTTAGCTCTTTGAGTGACATTAAAATTAATATACCAAGATTCTTTAATTTTCTTAAAAAAAAGCCTTATTCTCATCCATCGTCAATTAATCATACAGTTTCTAAATTAATCTCGGCCATTTTGAAAAGATCTTATTTAATATTTTCATCATCTGTTTGTTTGGTAAGATTGTGAGCCTTCACCAATATTCATCAACGGCATCTAATGGTGTAGGTCTATTTTCATCACAATAAAGCACCAATTTAAGTACACATAGCAACCCGTAAGCTATACGAAGCACGTGATCACATCATTGTGGATTTATGCCTATATAATTCGATATAACATCCTCATTCTTAATCAAATCTAAAGCAAAAAATGAAACATTCCCCTTAAGTTCTTTTAATAGGAAACCATATTTGTAGGCATAACATATTTGTCATCACTACAAAAACCGGCGAAAAACATCCCTCACCCGACCCAAAGTGCCTCTTCAACTTACCATGCAACCTTTCATCTCTATTCGGCGTTTTATTGCCATGTTATTTTATCTCATAAGTCCATGCTATTAAGAAGAACTCTTTTTTGTTGAAACTAATTATCTAAAAAATACTCAGTGGCCTTTGGAAACTCATCCCAATCTTGCTTAAATTCTTCCCACTTTGTGAATAACTCTTCTTTAGATGACGTCATTGTAACATTACTCTAACCTTGAATGAATAACGCCATTAATTTCAAAAAGATGCTTGCATTTATGTTCCACATTTTTTATAATGTAGAATGAACATAATACAAGTAAACTCCTTATCAATTACAAAGACGCTTGGGAGTTCATAGGGACCAAACAATGTCTTTAAATTTGAAAGAGCCCATTGATAATTATCATCCTCCTCTTCCTCCTTATACATCAAATAATGGGCAATAGAAAACGTTTTGTTTGTCAATGTAATTCCCATCATTGTAAAGGCATCTTGTACTTGTTTGTCTTATAAGTACAATTAACAATAATCACTAGGGAAAAATAGCTTGCCAACAGAATACTATTAGGCTTGGCCCAAAAGAGGTCCAAAACCTTTTTGGTGATTTCATCACGTCTATGCCAATACACAATGATTATCTACTAGAATTTTCATTAGTTGTTATATTGCACTCCTCACATTTATAGCATGCAATCTCATATTCGCCTTAGCATTGTAAAGTGTCCTCATTGTGAAAGCTTCGGCTCATTATAATCTTTGAATCCACAAAGAACGTCTTTTGGTTTCACCCAAACAATGGTCATTTCACCAAGAAACTTATTTTCATGTTTGCTCAATCTTCATGCATATGGATGTCCAACTAAAGTTTTTGGTAACTCATGGTTATGAACTCCGCATATGACTATTACCTTCCATCGATCCCCACTGAGATGTCAACCGTGTATTGAGAGCGGCCAATTACATTTTCTTATATTACTATCCCTCTTCCTTTCAAATTTTTCTTCTTTCCTTGCGGTTATTATGATATTTACCTCCTATTTCACAACCCAAAAAGAGCCTGAACCTCTTTTTACTAGTACCATGGTCCGACTTTCAGGTCACGACTATAGTTTTGATCTTATTTCCTTTAGTTTGACACTAATCTACTAGACTATGCTGTGATTCAAATATTTGCTAAAGTCAAAATTATGAAATGTTGGTTGTTTAAATTTTGTAAGGAAATCACTACTACTATACAATTGTGATCAAATAATCATTCTACTTACTTCATCCGTTATAAACACACGAGTCACGTCAATTGATTTTGTTGGATTATAGTCATTCTTCATAGAATTTGGATTATGGCAACTAGTTGAGACACTAAGCTGAAGCAATTGGTCACCACAACTCGGATTAAAAGGCTCTCCATCATTGATAGTCTCACCTCCAATGATAGCCTCTCTTTCACTGCCATCCAAATTAAGGTCAACACAACTTATTCAAGTGAGAGGCTCTATTTCTATAGGTTGGTCATCAACATTGGGATAAGGAGCCTTAAGAGCTTTTTCTTCAAGGACATGCTTGATATAATGGTAATCACAATTAACTTTCCAAGTTTATTGTAATTTAATTGTGGTGAAATCAATATCTTCAAGAAAAGAACAATCTTTCAGCATGGAAGAATCAAGGGAGTTTGGGCCTTGGAATTATACAATTATATAAGTACGAACACGCCATGAAAATTGAATACACTCGGCTTATATCAGCTACTCCTCTTAAGATGAACTCGGTTTATGTCTAACTAGTGATACCAAATTCAGAAATTTAACATGCTCGGCTAATTTAGACTAAGTATGTTTGCATATGACTCACTTAATGTTCACCGAATAAGCATTCTTGATCAATAGCTTCATTAATTTGGCTTACTTGAACCAAGTATAGAGCTATAAGCTCGGCTATCACGGACTAAGTAATATCTGGGCTTCAAACTCTCAAGCTCTGTTTTCATTTTTTCTTCTTTGTTTAATGGAGTCATATGGGAATGAAAGAAAAAATATATATTAAGGTAACAATAAAGCAAATATACCTCTTTTGGCTTATCTTTGTCTTCTAAATCACCACCACGACCATCTTTTCCTCCATTCTCTAAGTTCTTCTCCATATTCAAAATCTCTACATATCTCTCACTACCCATGATTCTTAATACTTTATCAACTCAAACAATGTTATTTGTGTTTGAATTCTTATTCAAAAAGTGATTCTTGGTGGGAGATGAAAGTAGGAGCAAGATAGTATGCTCTCTGTATAGTACGCTCTCACTTGCTCAAGCTTGTGAATAGGGTGGTGAGGGTGGTGGATTTGTTCCGTTGATAATTAAAGGCTAAGTAATTAAGTTAATAATTAAAAGTTAATTATTTTTAACCGTTGGGTGAAAGGATAAAAAGGTAAAGGAAAGAGGGTGGTAGCAATAATATTTTAATTTAATAATCCAAAAATATTCAAGGGTTATTTGTCAACAAAAAAAAAAAACTGCATTTATATGTACCATTTCACAAAAGTACAATAGTATCACCCTAGAAATATCACATTTTCTTTTTCATTACTTATTTGTAGACCCACCCAAATAGAGTAGTAGCATATGAGCTACTTGTAGGCCCATTTGAGTTTCTGTTTTCCAGCCTTTTTGTGACAAAACCCGGCTCTTTTAACTTCAGAATGTTCATAAAATTGAGCCATTCACTTCAATGTGAAAACTGGGCCGAAAGAAAATGTTTGGCTTATTTATGTTTTTCAAAAAATTTATTAAACCATCCTCATAGCATAATGTAAAAGTGTAGTATATAAAAGTGTGTATTTAACCTATCAATATAAAATAAAATGCAACGCGGAAAGTGTAAAAATAGGCCCTCGTGCATTTAAAAGACACATGATGTGTCATGCATCTTTCACCTCCTTTTTCCAAAGCCTATCCTCCATGTGATGTATCATAGCTTGGTGTTGAAGTCATGGGTATCACACGACACATAATGCGTCATGGAAGACTTGGTATTCTGTCCCAATACATTATACATCGTGTAGTATATAAAATTTTCGACTGCTATATTTGCCTTATATATACAGTATCTCTTCCACTTTTACCTTTTTACATCATTGGGTGGGGCATGCAAAAGTGTATTTAGACTATTATCTATTGGAGTAGAGATGGTCTTATACAAATTCAAATAATATCATTTAAATAAATTGGTGGAAGTGTACATTTAATATGCTGTCGGCCTTTGTTTTAATCTATTTGGTACTACAATGGCTTGTACAAAAATTTGTACACTTTATTAATATATTTATCGCTACTCGTATAAAAATATATATATTATTGTTAGAGTGGTGGGCCCTGTGCGAGTGTGCATGCACATTCATAAGGCATAGAAAACCGAAAAAAATTGAAAAATCGTACCGAACCGGCTCGAATCCGGCGGTTTTTCAAGTTTTGCGGTTTAGTTTGGTTAAGAAATTGGACAACCGAAGTAGGTCGGTTCAGTTATCGGTTTTTTGGTGTATAAAACCGACAAAAACCGAACCAAACCGACTAGTACGCTTATTACATTTTTATTGGTTTTGTGTATTTAATTAATGAGCTATTTTCTTTAAAATAATATAGGTTAAATAATTAAAAAGAAATTCTAATAATAATAAATATTTATGAAGAGAAAATGCGCACATAATCAATAAGAAAATAAGGCCCAAGAGATAGAAAAACATATAAAAAAAAATTCAAATAATATAAATCCATGGCCCAAAACACTAATTTAGGCCCAAGATCCAAGCCGACCGAATTGACCGAAACCGAACCGACTCCAGTCAGTTTTAGCCGCTTTAACGGTTCGGTTCAGTTGAACTTAAGCATAAAACCGAAAAATCGGTTCGATTGACTATTTAACCGCTCGGTTCGGTTAACCGAACCGTGCACACCCCTATTTATCACTTAAACAAACTAACCCGTTTAATTACTTTAATGATATATATATATATATATATACCGTATAATTTTAATCTTCCTGTTAATTCATTTCAATGTTTTGATTAAAATTAGGTGCAAGGATCTAAAGTGAAATTGATCATGACTGATTATGAATTGCTCAAAAGAGTCAAAGTACATAATAAAAGCCAATATTTCCTTTGATTGTAATTAAATTTCAATTTGAATATATATATATATATAGCCAGCATCATGTTTGTAGGAACATAATAGGTTTAGTTTAATTTTTGTACAATTTTTTTTTTAACAAATTAAGGTGGCGACACTTTAATAAATTGGTAGGGCCACACATTTAATATGTTGTCTATTTTTTATTTTTATTTTACTACCCTTGAACCTGCCGGATGTGCGGGAGTTCTATAATTTCTTTATAAATTAATTATATCTCTAAAAAAATTATTATGACATAATATATGCATTCATTTTATCGTTTGTTTTTAGATTCTTTCTTTCAAACAATTGCACGAAAAAACGCATTAATTTAAAAATTGAAGATAGTTTATAGCAATTATGTTAAACCTATTCCAAGTTTAGTTTTTTTAAAACGTATGATAAAATTTAGTTTTTAAAACTTATTTCAAACTTATTTAATTATTTGATTGACCCTTTGTGTAACCCAATATCTAAATGGTTGTTTGTTTGCACTACTTAATTAAATCTGAAAATTTAAAATTTTCGGATTTAAGAGGTTTCATTGTTGTTTGTTAACCAAAAATTAAATCTGAAAACTTAATTTTTTTCACTTAAAACTAAAAATTTTCATCAAAAGTTTTAAGTAGTTTTCAGATTTAAAATACATTTTAAGTTGATTTTAATAATTTGCATAAATATCTTAAAGAGGGAGGGAGAATTTGACTTTGACTTGAATAACATTTGAGTAGAGAGAAGTAATGAGAAAGAAACTTTTATTTGTTTAATTTGAGCCATTAGATGAAAAGATAGTGATAAATATTAAATCCAGGCCACTAATTAAGAAGATAAATCAAGGTTATTGTAAGCCGTCAGTGAAACATAATTAAGGGCTCAAATTTGAGCAGTCAGTTAAACATAAAGGCTAAAATTTAAGCCAGAATGAGAGTTTTAGAATACTAGGACTAACGTGATTTATTAATACACTACAACAAAAATAAGAAACTTGCATTGTTTAGGGCATAACCATATTTAGTTCACCCGCAATGTGATCTAAGTCAGGCAGAACTAGATTTTTTTTTGTTCAGCTCGTGGAGCACCAATTTTTGGTCAAAGGGTTCCTAATATAAACTTTAAATATATTTTCGTGTGCTATTAAGCACTACTTTGGCACATCACAAAGGTGATCCAAAATGCAACCTGTAGTTTTTTTTTAAAAAAATAATATAAATAAATGCACATTAATTACTTAAACCATTTAAATTGTACCCTTGTATAAAGCCAACTATTATATTATAAAATCCATGCAATCACAATAATTAAAGGAAACCAAGGATAATCAAGCCACTTGCCCCCAACTATAACCATACCCCATTGATACCCGCAGCCCTTCTTGGACTTGGTCAAACATTTAACCAAGTCAGTAGCCTCAATCCGAGCTTAGAAGTAGTATTGAGCACTATTTTGAGGGCAGTAACAGAGAGAGTAACACCACAAAATCTCTATGTAGGTTAAATTAGCACTCAATCTCTTATTTAGGCAGCATAACCTAAAACTACCCTTACCACATTAGGGCTCATCCAACATAAAGCCATATTACACCTCCTTAATACCTGGCATAATAAAGGATCTAAGGGCAATTTAAAACCGACCTATTCGAATAGCATGGTGTATATCCCTATCTCGTCGTTTCTATAATCAATGGCGGGCTCCTCATTTCCTTCTGGGAGCCTCACCGTACAACCATCCGGGATGAATCGCTAGAAGAAGGTGGCAAGTTCTTCATCACCAAAAATAAGAAATTCGCTATTTTTAGGGTTTTGTCTAAAGCAAATGGTCTCAGAAATTGAATAGGGGAAAAACCATAAATCGAATAAGGACTCGAAGGACTTACAGCGGTCGCTTCCTCTCTCTCTAAACGGAATCATAATGAGAGCTTAGAGGTGGTTAGATCACAAGCCTTTTTATTGTGAAAGGAAAACTGTGAAGGATAGAAAGTTAATATGAAAAAGATGGAGTATAGAAGAAAATTGAAGTATTTTTGTTAAAGTTAAATTATGACGGTTTCCACTATAGAAATCGCCCTGCTCATGATGAGAGGCATTATGATGAAACCAATCTTAGGGGATCGTATTGCCTAGTTGATTTTAGGGTTTTTATCAAAAATAATTTAAAGTTTGATAAGCGGAATTAAAACCTTAAGTCTAATCAATTTTATTGTTGAAACATGTGTTGTGTTGTCTAACAATTATATCAAGCAATCACACAACACTAGGAATTTACGAGGTATCCCTACTTACGTAGAACTAATCCTCAAGACTAACTGACAGTGCTTCACTATGATCAAAACATAATTACAAACTCGATGACTTACAAAAATTGTTTTCCTACAATTTACGCAACAGTCCCGTCAATTCCTTAAACGTAGAATCTAACTGCAGCTGGCTTGGCGTAGCGCTTCCCTTTATTTTGGCTTACCCGTCGCCTCCTTCCACGCACTTGATCACAATCCTTGACCACTGCTTACGATCTCCCTTATCGCACGTTAGCCCCTTCACTCACCCTATCTGCAATCGCAACCGAAGACACTCCCGCAGAACCGTGAACGTTTGAAACCCTAATTCTTAAAGTTGAAGTACAATATAATCTCTTATGGCATGTAAACAAAACTTAGATGGTATTTCAAAACTCTCAAAAAATTGATTCTAACGTTTGTATATTTTCTCCCTCAAAAAGTTCTCTAAAATCATGTATCTTTTTTATTCGAACCAATTGTTATATTTATAGGAAAAATGTAGAGTCAAAATCTTTTTTAGAATAGGTTAAAAATATTTAAAAAAAATTGCGATAAAAAATCATACCCTGAAAATTACACGCCAGATCGGTACGAACCTCGATAAGTTGGACCGGTACAAAATTTAGAATTCAATTCTGGGGAACACTTTTGTGCCGGACCAGTCCAAGGTATAAAAAACTGCACCGGTCCGTTCAAAAAAAAAGGCTGGCTGCTATTCTCTTTATGATCCACGTGGCTGAGGAATTTTAATGGGCTAGGCCCATGATAATGATGGCTGCCAGGATTTAAAAAGTAAAGAACAAGACCACGTGGATCTAATAAAAAGCGACTTTTTCAAATCTTTTTATTTCTTTATTTTATAAAATCATTTATTTAAAAATACTTTTATTTTAATTTTTCTTTTTACTTTATTTTTCCGTATTAAATCCGTTTGGGTACCAATTCGACTCAAATTTTAAAGACAACTTTATGGAATATATCAAACATGAAAAAAATAAATTTTCTCAATAATTTATGTCGACTGGGTTTTTTCGAATTACAACAAAACTCTGTAAAAATACTTAAAAATATATTTGACTCAACAGTTTTTTAAATACGAATTTTAAATTCGAACAGCACCTATATTTTAAATCAAATCATAAAACCAACTTACCTTAGGTCCTGAATTATATGCGATGCATCCGGTAAGTTCGGCGAGCTTCCGTTAATTATCGTGTCTTCAAATCTTCAATTTGATTCAAACAATTACGATGGAAAAAGTGTTCTTACCATCGGAATCAAGTCAACTAAAAATATAAACCTAATACATTAGATGCACAACATGCCACCTTCCGCTATCTTTTCAAAGTGACAGTCCAATCAGAGGGTTCTACGTGGTTTAATGTATGCCATGTAACTGGGCACAAGTGTTCAACCTCCAAGTGTAACTCGAGCTCAGACACTTGGGAGGCAGTTGAAGGGAGTAAAAATGTTCTCTCCGATGTGATGATGATTTTTCCTAGGCCGAAGATGTTATATTGTTATTATGTTTGGATTATTCTTTAAGGCGGTCAAGCACGTTCTTATTCTTATTAATATGATTCAGTCCGGCCTTGGCATTCTCTTGGTGGCTTAGTATAATGCTTGATACAAGGGAAGTAACATGCATATGCACATGCATGCATGCATTGGTTTATAAGTTAACAATTTTGAATTGAACTATTAATTAAAGTGTAAACTGTTATTAAATTGCTAGTTATGCCTTGAACATAATATCCCATGTTTTGTTTCCCCCCTATTGGGCTGTGAGCTTAACTCATTTTATTAAGTAAATTTAAGTATCTAAGAGACAAATGAGACTAAGGAAGCGACAGGGTTGGAAACTCTGATATGGACTCATTTTTGTTATACATATGTTCGTACAGCAAGCCACGGCTAACCGAAATTATGGTATATGTTAAACTACATGTTGACACAGTTTTGTATGTATTTTGGATACATATATGTGTGTGTTATGCTTCTACTTTACATTATTATCCACTACATGAGTATCATAGTTGTTGTCCCATGTTATGTGGTTTACCTGGACTCGTTATTTCATTATTTATATTAGATTCACTTTAGCTAGTTTAAGGTGGGTTAGTAACGCTTCATGCCTTAATTGTGAGTACTATCCTATTAATTAAGGCTGGAGTGTTACAGGTATACTGCCGAGTTCTTGGACTACGACCGAGCTCAGTATAGAAGCCTATCAAAGTCATTTAAAGCCTAATGCGTGGCTGTAATAGCACAAAGCGTGACCATCACACCCCATGACCAATAATAACCCTGTCACCGCAATAAACAACACCCACCATTTTCTCCACTTCCCCTTAATCATGGAGAATAGAGTCTCGCATTGTAATAACTAGTTCCTTACATCTATAAAGGAAACTAACCCTTTATTCCAGATCGTCACAAAATTCATCAAATATCATTGTAACTGCTCTCTTTGTAATTATCTTTATTATCATCAATAAAATACTAACATTATCACCAAATGGTGGATGTATATCAAACCTATCGTTCATTGGCCGAAAGAACCACCGTTACCAAAAATTCATGTATTCTTCTTATCCATTTTATAATGCTTACCGTGTATAATCTCATTTGTCAGCAACACTTCTTATCCTAAAATTTGTCAACATTACATGCGTGTATATATACACCTACACACATTACAGATTACATAGAGATACCAATACACACTCATTATAAAAATACTAGTCAGCTAAAGAACTTGGACGCACATAGAGCAGTAGGGGTCAAAAGGTTCCAAATTTATTTATTTTTTAATCTCACATCATATTTTAGGAGAAGAATCCAAGTAAATAAATGTAAATTAATAGGAATAGTAGAATCGATAATGCATAGTGCCTCCTTTAGGATACTTTGGAGCAAATAAATATAACAGATAAAGCAAAAGATCAATATACACAATGAAAAATAATCATCAAATCAAATATAAACATGCACCAAACTAATGATGACATCACATTATAACACTAATGATCCGTTTGATAGATACATAGGAAATAAAAAGAAAAACAACTAGTTTGAATAAGAAAATAAAAAATAAATTGAAGCATGTGGTAAAATACTCCTCGTCTCATACTTATTTTTGTAAGCATGTGTCCTCCATACTTTTTTATATTTTGCAAAAAAATTTCAGAATTTTTTTCATAGAAGAAATTAAAAGATAAGAGTTAATTTTACAATATCACTCAACTTATTTTATATATTTTTAATTAATTTTTCATGTTGTTATTGAGACTAAAATATCATAATCAAGCCAATTACTTTATGAAACTAAATACACAAAACTGACGTGTCTGCTGATTTTGGACTGAATTTGATATCACGTGAAGAGATGGGGCCAGTGGGTTGTCTGTCTGTACATAGCTTGGCTTCATTAGGATATATATATATTTTTTTATATATATATATATGGAAGAATGTATTTAGTACGAATTTAACATTTTATTGATGAATTTTTGTCATTAAAATATTAAAAATATATTTTTAGTAATAAAAATTATTGCAAAAAATTCAATTCGTATGAACTGATACTCACTTAAAATTTTCTGATATATGAAAGCAAGAGCTAATGGTACTAGCTATCAACATAATTGTGCTATGGATGCTTTAAGCTATAAGTAATTAGTTTTATAAAATATATATTTATGATTTGAATTATTAGAAACAGAATATTCTCAAAACAAAGAATTATTGAGTTCAAAAGGGTTGGCAAAGTTTATATTTTTACTGACAAGTACCTTTTTTCCCTTTTTTTTTAATCTTTTTTAACGTTAACACTTTAATAATTTTGATATAATTAAAAAACATAATATATCCGAACAAAAAGCGAATTGTAGTTAAAAGGAGAACAAAAACATACACTAACTCGAATTTAGGAGAAATCCTAGATTTGACTCTCACCAGAGAGAAAATCCGATGGATTTTCAATATTACTTATAGTTAAAAAAAGAAACTCAAAATTCTCTCTTTTTTAAAAAAATAGTTAAGAAATCAAGTTCGACTCATATATAAAGAGTGGTTCATTCAACAAGCCGCACTTTGAATATAACAATCTTGGCGAATTAGCTCAACCTTGTTTACATTAAACCAAGACTTCGTTGAGTCAAATTTCAACATACAATTTTTCAAATAATCAAATATCAGTTCATATTCTACTACATTTAACAAACAAGTTTGAATAGTTGAAAACAAAAACTCGACTCGATTCGATTAAGCTCCTTTACACCCCTAAACATATTCTTCTTATAATTTTAGAATTATTGATCGTACTTACGTTTTTCTAACATTATCTCACCCTTAATCTAATAATAATGCATGTGTGCATTTATATGTCTGATTTTTTTTGCTAAAAATAAAAATTAAGTGTATGGAAGGAGGAGCAGAATGAGAAGAGATTTTGTTGAAGCCTGTTAAGATATCGGATTAAGGAAGCTTCAATCCTGTCTTTTGACATTCCTCGGTCATTCTTGTTGACAATATTTTTGTTAAAAATGAAACTAAAATGGAAGACCGCGAAAATAACAATAATAACAACAATGACAATAATATTACTAACAACAGGATAGAAATTTTTCTGAACTCCGGTGCTAATGGAGAAGAGACTATTCGGATCTAGACGAGATCCCAGTGTGTCATCAAAGAGGGTTGAAATGAGTTTTATTTGTTTATAGATAAAGGGAAAGACTTAAATATCCTTTATTTGTATATATATATATAAAAAAAAGAGACCAATAATAAAATAATTAATTATTTTGGAATAATTTTTTTATTTTGAAAAGCTATTAAATTCTAGGGAGGAGGAATTGTTGAAGAGATAGGTGATGAGAACTGATCTAGAACTTCCATGTATCAAACTTATTAGCACTGATACTCCATTTAACACTTAACCAAACATATAAAAAATTCTAAAAATGGGTAAAAACTCCCTCCATAAAAAAAATTTAGGGAATAATAATTTTTTGAAATAAGGACTTTTTTTTTCTTTTTTTTGTTAGTATAGACTCCCTATTTATCAATTGTATTTTAAAATGAGAGTTTTGCACAAAATTGTGCAAACTTCACTTTGCAATCCAAAAATTTAATGCAAATTTATTTTACATTATGTGTTTATATTTTTAACGAGTATACTTTTATGTATCACTCATGTAATTCTAAAATAATGTCAAATAAATATCAATACATAGTAATGTATTAAAAAATAAAATATTGCAAACATAACTTTGCATAACTCAATAGAGTTCTCGTGTCTATTTTTTTATTAATAAATAAGTTCAAATTTGTAATTTATTAAAATAACTCAAAAGCACTATCAATTAAACACGTATACATAGTAATCTTCTAAAAAAAATATAAAGTACAGACTTAATTTTGCACGAAATCACAAAAAATTAAAATCCGAAAGCCCATTGCAACATAAATGTTGTACTACGTACTTTTGTAGTTTGGTCAAATATACGTCCTTAATTTATAAAAATACTATTTGTTTTGTAATAAACCTCTTTTTTCAATAACTTATAAAAATATTAGTGGTTGGTGATATGTTTACCGGTATGGTTTGTAGTGACGCATGGTTCCTGTGATTAGTGACGCAGAAAGAAGATGAAGTTGCTACAAAATTCTATATATAACTCTATATAATTACCTTTGATATGAATGATTAATAAAAAAAAAATCTTACGACGAGTATCGCAATTTCAATTTTTTAATATATTCGTATATAACTTTTGTTTTTTTTTTTCAGAAACTTTTTGCTACGAATGGTTAAAAAGACGGCGGATCCAAAATGGATTCTTTTATCATCCTTCACACCGGCAAAAGACAGTTGTAAATTGGGTTGGGTTAGGTTCGGTGGCTGGGTGGGTGGTTTGTGTTTTTGCGTGAAAATAGGAAACCGTGTTGTTGTCTTCTACTACATGGTCTGTTGTGAGACTAAATTTTCATTTTTTTTTTATACAAGCTTATATCCAGTATTTAGTTTAGACAAGAAATCGGAAGCGATACACGTATACATCGGGTGTTCATTCTTACTAGAGAGGGAGAAAATTAGGATTCCCGAAACTCAAACTATAGTAGGGTGATGAGAGATAAGTCTAGTAGCCAACACTCTTGCCGACTTTGCTATATGTCTATCACCTGGGTGTTATGGGATAGGGGTACTTTGTCTACCATACTGCTCCCCTATTTTTGAACGATCCGGCTCCCTATCAAGTGATAGAAATTATCACGTACCCTAACATGTAGTAAACCTAAAGAATTAGTGTAAAATTGTAAGGCTCGGATTTTAACAAGTAGTGTTTGATTGTAGGATTTGTAGCGATTATTTATTTAGTCAAAATCTGAGTCATCTAATTTTAAACTTGAGATCTCAATTTTTTCAACTTAATGTGATTTTCATCGCTCTAGAGTCTAGAGTAGCCCAAGCCCTTTGCCCTTAAAATCCGACTTGAAAGTGAAGTGTGTTCATGTCACCAACCACCACATTCACACTCTACCGACACAAGCCAGCTAGTAGCTCTTTTCACTTTTGGCGGCTTCACTCATCCGAGTTGTAACTTGACTTAATTTGCTACGTCCAGTTCTATACTCGAGCCGTATTTTAGCCGCTCTATGTCCACTCTCATACTCGACATAGTGCTTGCCTTAATACCACTTGTTACAAACCTTTAAGTAGAACGTGCCATTGGAAACCGACTTGCAAGAAAAGGGTACCCATGAACTTTATATAATACTTCCAAATATTCTAAACTTTCCGTATTGTAAGACTTTGGTTCATACAAAAACATTAAAACATTTACAACCCAGTTAGACCTGTTTACAAATAAATATATTATATAAAACACGTATACATGTAATATTATTGATTAACATAAACATGTGTGTCTTACATATAGCATTAATAATTCTTCATGTAAATGAATAGTAGCTAACAAAATTGGCTAATCATAAATAGTAATATGATTGAAAATTCTACATATAATGTATATTCCTTATAACTTTGGATGAAATCAAATCTTGTTATAGTGTGTGTCGATCTAATTCCGAACAAATAAGGAAAATTCACCCTTAACCCCTCTTGCTGAGACTTGAATCTGAGATTTTTTCAAATCTAAGTGGACAAAACTTACGTATACAATTCCGACTTTCACTAGTTATGTTTGCATCCCCTTATATTTTATTTGAGACACCACTGGTTTGTATTTCAGCTATTTTGGTCATGAAACCGGAAGTATCATATCTAACATGCCCACAGATTTTTTAGGTTACGTTACCTTTAAGTACGAGCATAAAGACAAACTCCTTGTTTCCTTTAACATCATCTTTTGTTATTTACTGTCAAAACAGAACTTTGAATGTGGACTTGTTTGGTACTTGCACCCAAAACAGCTGTAGCAAAAAAATTTACTTCAACCAAGTACAACCAACTGTTTTCTCACTATAAATTAGAACTTATCAGCACCACTGTTTTAAAACAAACTTCTTTGCATAATTTGCATGTCTCATGGCTTTCACCGCCGACAACCTTACAGTCCAGAAAAATTTCCAAGATTTCTTCGAAAAATGGATGGTGGAGCAAAAGGAGCACCTCCATGAGCTTATCTCCATGTCCAAACCGCCAAACCAAACGGACTCTTCGGTACAAAATTTAGTGAACCATGTGCTTAACCACTACGAAGAATACTATAAGGTGAAGTCGAATTCAGCTAATGAGAATGCGTTTGTTATGCTTTCGCCATCGTGGACCACTATACTCGAAAATGGATTCCTTTGGATCGGCGGGTGGAGGCCCACCATGGCTTTCCAACTCCTCTACTCAAAGTTGGGCCTACAGTTTGAGAGCCGGCTCGATGAGTTGATTCAGGGGATTCGAACCGGTGACCTGGGAGACCTAAGTCCCAATCAAATGACCCGGGCGGACCGGTTGCAGAGGAAAACAATCAAGGAGGAGAGAGAGATAACTGAGAAGATGGCTAAACAACAAGAGACTGTAGCCGATTCGGAGATGGTTGAGTTGAGTGATGTAATGACTGCGTTAATGGAGAATGATGATGATGATGATGATGCGAATGGTGAGTCGATTGTGAATGACCAAGTCGACTTGGCCATAGAACGCAAAGAGGAGGGGCTATTGAGGGTGTTGGGGATGGCGGACGATCTTCGGCTGAGGACACTTAAGGGTGTGGTTGAGATTTTGTATCCAAAGCAGGCTATTCATTTCTTGATTGCTGCTGCTGAGTTGCACTTGAGGTTGCATGATTGGGGAAAGCAAATGGATGAGAAGAAAACTCATGGGTAGGTGAAGTAGCCTCAAGTGAAAGAAGAGAGGTGTTTTAGGTTTTGTACGCATGTAATAAGATGTGTTAAGACACATCCCTAATTAGTAAGAGTGTGTATGTTTGCAAGCTTGGAATTAGGGTCAAAAAGCTATAATAGCGAGTTCAATTCCAGATAACTGGTTTCTCTACAAATTCTTCAAGGATTTCAATTCAGCCCTTGGCTATTTGTAATTTTCGGGTAATATGACAAATGTCTTTGCTTTTGACCCTGGTTAGACTTGTCCCTCTTTTTAGTGGTAACCAAACAAAGGTACTTATAATCGGAAGATCTTAACTCAGTTGGGTTATAATCGAATGTAATGACAGATTTCAATATTTGGTGCGAATTTTGAAAAAGAATACTCATTCCAACAGTAGAATATTCTTTCAAAATTCTCATGTAAATGAATGATTACTGCAGAAAAAATCTTACCTGTTGGGATCAAAATATCCCTTTTATTAACCAAGACAATTTTCATTTTCCATTTATTTTCTTTTTAAAAAAATAAAATATTTTTTTGTTGTTAAACTTTTTTTATTATTATTAAATACATACACGATAATAACACAAACTTAAATTTTACCTTTGTAAAATTGTTAGAAATTAGTTTTATAAAATGAATAAGATTTTGGAAATGTACACGTATTTGATTCCTATTTTTCATTTGAACCAAATATATAAAAGTAATTCAACATTCCAAGAAAGAAGAATTCCTATCCAAACCAAACATTGACAAAGCAGCCTAAACAACCAAAGAAAAACTTTCCAAGAATTTAGGACGAGCCAAACAATCCTAAGAGAACTGCAACTTTAAACAAAAGAGAACGCACGAAACACATTCACATTCCGGGGGCGGAGAGAACGATTCTATGTGAGAAGGTACTTACTTTGGGATTTAAATTACTAAGATTCTTTAACCACAAAATTGCTACAAAACTACGACATCTTCAAAACTGAAAACTGCGACCACGGGGATTACTTTATTTAATCTTAAGATCCGAATAAAAACTATGATAAGGGTTCTATGACAAAGATCCAAGCTTTGTTTGTTGCCCTAACTTTACCATGTTCGCACCTCTCCAAATGTGTTCATGTTTGCCTTCTCTTTAAATACGAGGGGACTGCTACTGTCGCTATACACCTGCATAAAAGAGAAGATCATTGATGATTGATGTATTTGGAAATCAACCCTTGAAGGAAAAAAAAACGAAAGACGGATTTGTTTTCCTTTTAGGGGGGTAAAGTAGGAGGAAGGCTAGGAAAGAACCCACCAAACTCTTTTCTGCGAAAGAGGAAAAGTAGAAAGTAGGACAGCAGAGTTGATTAATGGGCTTACTGACACTTTTCCACACTTTTAGATCAAAAATACTTTTGTCATATTATGTTGCATGATATTTACCAAACAAGGGAGAATGAAACTGATAGTTGAGAGGGCAGAGTTACCCCATTAGTGGAACTAGTACCACTATTACCATTTCCTAATAAAATTTCACTTGGTCCTAGACCAGAGTTCAAGAAAAACAAAACAAGAGAGAATGAAGACTAAGCTACATTGAGGATATATTTCCTTCTTTTTCTTTCTTTCTACCAAAAGGATAAGCCGGCTTCTTATATAGTTTCATCTTGTGATAGTATTTTACGTCAGAATTTTATAGCTTAGAAGAATTGAAAGTTGCATCTACTCTCAAGAATTTTTAGTTTACCTTTTACAGCTCATCCTTTCCAGAAGAAGCTTGCTCAGTAGCTTTATCGCGATTCTTCTGAACAAAGTCAATGATATCTTCCTTGGTTCTATCACCATCGTACTGCGACACATTTCCACTTGCAGATTTGAAGTACAATGTTGGGTAACCCTTCACGTCGAAAGTATCACCTGGGACATCATTCGCGGTAGCATCCTGGGAAAAAATAAAGGCGAATTGATTAAGGGAACTTCACAATAATCAAAGAAAAAAGGATCACAACTACAAAAATAAACTGCCGTTGAACAATTTTCAAAAGAAAAAGTTGTGTTTTGGGTTTGTATATTGATAAATAACATGAAAATACATGTTCTTCAATATCTGAATCAGAGGTTCATTCATGCAGTTATCTGCACAAATATGTGAACATAAACTTCAAATAGATAGATGTACTGAAAACATTAAGGTATAATCTTACAATCTTTGCAATGACGACATCAGCATCCTTTTCAAATGAAACAGCAACTTCATCCAAGATTGGAGCCAACTTCTTGCAGTGTCCACACCAGGGTGCATAGAACTCTAGTAGAACTGCAGAATCAAATATTCCCAAATATTAGTTCTGTTTCCAAAAGGAACATAGCTAGGGAAATCGCAAATAAGGTACCAAGCATTAACACGTAACAGATATATTTTCATCTGTACATGGCAGAATTTAGACCAAATCGCCATATCGAAATATTATATCATTCCAATGCCCAAAAAAAATTAAAGTAACTTTGATATATTGATTTGCAGTACACACCATTTTTCCCAGACTTGAAAACAAACTCATCGAAGTTGTCAGCAACAACCACTTTAACAGGCTCATTGTTGACCTCGGGAATAGGTTCGGATTTCTTGAATGGTTCCACCTTGCCATCCTGCAGTTTGAGTACCCTATTCAGTCTCCCATAGGGAAAAAAGAGAAATAAGAAGAAGCATAAAAAAAGAAATGAGAGTAGCATTGACCTGGTAATCTTTCACCCATGAAGCAATATGGTCAGGCTCCAGATTTGCTTTCAGATATTTCTGTTGATCATTTGTCTGTACGATAATGAGAGGAACCTGATCCTCTTTAAGTCCAAAATACTGTTCATTCAAGCAAAATTTTAAATCATCAAATATGTTAAGAGAGATGTTTCAGCAAAGTACACAAAAAGAAATCGAAGGATACTAACCTGGAAAGCACCTTGGCTAGACTCAACATCTCCCAGCAGAAAACTAATTCCCTTTCCTTTGAATTGAGCAGCAACATCATGGTATTTTGATTTAAAGGTATCAGCAAGATCGCTGCTGAAGTTCAAAAACAACATGGCCTACATGATCCAATATCTCGCGTTAGAAGAAAATATTTTAACTTAAAAGGATAAAAGGAATGGAATAGTACAGTTACATAATAAAATAGTGCAGAAATAAGAGGAACGTGAAATTCAGGCAATGCTACACGAATTGCAGAGAATGATTCATCAAAAAAGACACAGAAACACCAACTAGTTGCCTTTGAAGATTGAAATAATTGAAATTGAAATTTCTTTTAATAAGGATTTCAGGATCAAGCGATGCACAAGGCTTTTTGGCGACGTCTATATAATAAAACAAAACGGGTTTTGAATCGTAAAAAATGTACAAGGGATAAGAACGCTGAGATGAGAGATGCTTTCTAGGGTCACCAGCTACGCTAGTGGATATATAAAATAGAAGTTTTGACAAAGACCAAATAATCATTTAAGGCCCTGTTTGGTGGGTGTTTATTTTTCTAAATTTTAAAAACTCAACTTAAAATCAACTTTAATTTTACACTTCTCAAAATTTATTTCACTTTACTTTCTCTCTAAAAAAACTTTTAAAACACCATAACTTCAAATCCAAAAATCAAAATTAGAAAAAAATATATATATTTGAAACCTATTCGTCGAGATCTATAAAATAAGATCCGTTGTGACAATTTTTTAAAATTTTTTTATGAGATTTTTTAGTTGGTTGAAAAAAACTCAAACAAAAACCAAATTCACTTTTCAACATATTTCCAAATTCTACCAAACACCAGATTTTAAAAACTCAACTCAAAACATCAACCAAACATCACCTTACCGTTTCTTTTCAGATAAATAAATTCTAGAAGTAAGCAGAACGAAAGAGAAGGTGTTTATGAACCGCCCTTTCAAAGTTTATGTACCAAATTAAATCTATTAACATAGTGGAAAAAAAAAGGGAATGGCTATTGTATTCACCTTTGCATTGGGACTGTTAAAGAACTTGATAACGAAGGGATGATTACTCGGATCGTTGTTAAAGAGAGTTACAGTTGGAACACTAGATTCTTCAACAAACTTCTCCAAAGCATCCACATTAAAATCCTGAAGACATGTGGGTTCGAATATTACACAACTATATACTATAACCAAATTTCAAAAACATATTGTATCAGACACAGAACAATCACACAAAGTAAAACATAGACTGTACCTGAAAATCGACAAAGAGTTCATCGAATGGTTTGAACAACCTAATAATGGGCCCAGTCACTGATGATTCACCACGAGGTAAAAGTTTTGCATCAGTGGTATGACCAAACTCATACTCGGAACGCAATTTTTCAGCTACGGCCAAAAAATTCTCATACTTCTCTCCAGAGAATTCTGGGAATACCCCAACCTAAAAAATATAGTTCAGAAAATGACTTTAATACATTCATCCAGATGAAACCATGAAAGAATTCAAATAAATAATTAAACAAACAATAAGACTAGAGGGGCGTCTATATATATGTGACATTAAAGACCGACATATCTAATGTGGCCACCAATGTGGGGTCAATAACAGAATTCATTGTAACCAATGAGTAATCTCCAGTTAGAATGTCATTGTAACTCAGATAAACATATCCATGTAGAAGAGCTAATAAATAAAAAGAGCAAAAGGCCTTACAACAACAATTTTCTTGTCATCAATAAGGCCGCTCACATCTTCTGCAGATTTAATTTCGAGAGATGCCGGACCACTTTGCTTCTTCAAGTAATCTACAATACCATCCGCATCACGAGGTCCTTTGTATTCCTGAGCATTCTTCGCTCCATTTCGCAAGATTTTAATCGTAGGGAAACCCTGAATCTCAAATTCTTGAGCTAGAGCTTTGTTTTTCTCATCACTGGCATCAACTTTGGCTAGAAAGACTGGAGGATCGTGACTACTCAATACAGAGGCAGCTTTCTCATACTAAAAAAGAAAAGACACGTCAATTGCTGATAAAGGATATAAATATGGTGCCTTCTAATACTAAACAAAGCTTGAAGAAAATCAAATTTAAGAGACTTGACGTTAGGAATTTTGATTACCTCAGGGGCAAGTTTCTTGCAATGTCCACACCTGTCGCAAAATACAAAGAGACATTACATTATATTCCCAAAACACATTTCATGATCACTAAATGGAAAATGATTTCTCAATTGTCCTACTCTTTCACTTTTTTAGGTCGCATTAACTAGTTTCGACCAGACAAGTTAATCCCCAAGGTAACAGGGATAATGCAATACATATTAACTGAGAACTGAGATCACAGAAATATTATGAGACTATACGGTATAGAATATACATACAGTATATAATATAATAAAAAATAAATAAAGATATACAACAATAGGTCATAACCCGTTCAAAAGGCCCTACCAACCATTCAAAGTGCATCTTCAATCTTAATCTCAGCCACACAATTCTTTATCCCCTTACACATTTTAAGATTAAAAAATATGGCCCCTTATTGTTATATTATATATTATAGAATTATAGATAGATAGATATAGTAAACAGTATATAATAAGTACAATTTATTTGGCAGATTCCCCTACCAATAAAATTCAATTAAAAATTAAAAATTTTGCATTGACCATAATAAGTCTACATACACACACATATACACAATAAGGCAGTACACAATAAGGCAGGATGGTTTTTCAATCCTAATCCTAAAAATGTATAAGGGATGAAGGATTGAATTGTTAAGATGGCTGCCAGTGCCTTTGGAGCGAATTACCAATATTATACATACAATATAGAATATTACAATACATATAATAAAAACAAATTTTTATGTGAATCTGTTTATAAGAAGAAATTTTTTTTCCCAGATATATAGGCACCTTTTTGTAACATTTACAAGGAAAAAAAGGTTCTTGAATTGAAAATGTTACAGGTTGCCTGTGGGAAACCGTGAATTGGTAAAATCAGATCTCACTGAATATTTCAAATTATAACATCAAAAACAAATACATTTCAATTAATTCACATGATTCATCAGTCCGACAATAAGATCTAGATCATCATGTTAGGGCAATTGGCCAATTGCTCCCTCAGACTTTGAAATTTCAAAGATTGTAATTTATTCAACAAAATATACTCAATCCCTAATTAACATCAACATTTTTGAAAAATTCTAGCTCCATTCCTAATTCAAGCACATGCACCAAAAAAAAAAATGAATCAAATCGAAGCAAATCAAATCGAAGCAAATCAAATCGAATTTTAAAATTTCAAACATTGTAATTTATTCAACAAAACATACTCAATCCCTAATTAACATCAACATTTCTCAAAAATTCTAGCTTCATCCCCAATTCAAGCACATGCACAAAAGAAAAAAAATTGAATCAAATCGAAGCAAATCGAATTTTGAAAGTTCAAAAATTGTAATTTATTCAACTAAACATACTCAAACCCTAATTAACATCAACATTTCTCAAAAATTCTAGCTCCATCCCTAATTCAAGCACATGCACACAAAAAAAAGGAAAAAGAAAGTTGAATCAAATCGCAGCGAATCAAAACTCGAAACTGAATTAACCAAAGAGCGAATCGAATCAAAAAAACAAAGTGAATTACCAAGGAGCGTAGAACTCGACGACGATGAAATTGTGCTTGGCGACAGTTTCAGAAAAGTTGGAGTGATCTAGAGTGAGAACAAACTCCTTCGATTGGCTCTCATCGCCTTCAGAAGCATAGATCCCTGTCAAAAACAAAGCAAAAACAACACAAATCGAAACCCTAACCGCCATTGATGTGAACTCTCTTTTTCTCTCTCTCCACAGCTTCTCTGTCTACAGCCACAGATGTATCGAGAGTTTATATCAGTGAAGAGAGTAGAGAGAGAACAAGACAAGCATGGTAAATTTGTAATGGCTCGTGAACCAAAATACTCTACTCTCGCGAGTAGTTAAAACTTTGTACGCGCTCTTTCGACGTCAGAATTCCACGTGGAGTGATCCTATTGGTTATCTGTCTTAGCTGGCACTTTTGTCGGAACGTTGTCTTCTAGTCGTGTCGAGTGCGGTGGACGCGCCATCGTTGCGTTTGGGTAACGAAAGTTTGTTCAACAGTGAAACGACTTGTGAGTCATCGATTCACGTGCTCGAACCAATAGTAATTCGCCACATAGTAGAAAGTCAGTTACTGTTTATTTACCTGCTGACGTGGTTAATAATTACAGTAATTTTGGAAAAAACTTGAATTTTTAGTAACCCAATTTATTTTTGAATGTAAATTAAATTATTGTTGAATAAAACGTATAAGGCTCAATGAATATTTTAAGAGCTGTTATTTTTAAATATAAGAATTAAATAATTTAAAATTATTTAATTTAAAGATTTAATTGTATAATTAAACTAGTATAAAAAGTATAAACTAAAGATAATACTTAAAAATATTAAATAAGGAAACATTGAGATACGTAAAAACCGTCAATTTCCTAATTAAAATTACATAAGATATAATAACCACACAAGTTTATGTGAAAAAATTTATACAATAATTTTTTTTGTTGAAATAAAACGATTTATAATTTATAAATTTTTAATAAAATAATAATAAATAAGATAATTTACACACTTAAACTAAGTACTAACTTAACCTAAAGAATTTTATTTTTTTTTATGTAAATATTTTCTTTAGGTTAGTTGGTATTTATTGCAATGGAAATTATTCAATGCATAGATTTTTTTTATTTAACTGTTTTAGACATATTTGGTTACTATACATGATAAATGTAAATTACATTATTACATCTGGTGCCGTTTGAAATGAAATGATTAATAAAAAATTAATATATATATATATACATACATATTTATTTAAGGCAATTAGGTATAAAGCTTTATTTTAATAATAATATAATTATAAATGACATTTAAAAATTAACCATGTAAATTAAGGACATTGTACAAAAAGAACACTAATACCCCTTTTTTATAATATCATCTCATTATGACACCAACAGTAACTAGAATATGCTAAATGCATTCAGTACCACAACCAGAAGGTGCTAAATAAATTAACCATGTAAATTAAGGACATTGTACAAAAAGAACACTAATACCCCTTTTTTATAATATCATCTCATTATGACACTAACAATAACTAGAATATGCTAAATGCATTTAGTACCACAACCAAAAGGTGCTAAATGCATTTAGCACCTCCTGGACAGCAACCAGAAGGTACTAAATGCATTTAGCACCACAATCAGAAAGTGGACAGCAACCAGAAAGTACTAAATGCATTTAGGTGGTGCTAAATGCATTTAGCACCCCCTGGATAACAACCAGAATGTGCTAAATATATTTAGTAACTTCTGAACAACCAAAAGGTAGCACCATTTGGACAACAAACCAGAATGTACTAAAATAATTTTAGCACCATTACAAAACAGAGAACAACAAAATCGATGAAATCAACTTCTACTTAATTTATTTATATGTATATCTATATGGATCGACGTAGGGGTTGTAAAAAAAAAGAGTTCGATCATATTTTTTTTCAAATCCTGCTGGGCTATTGAAATTGGTCGATTTCGATAGCAAAACGACCTCTGATTGTTTTAATTAAGCACGATTATAATAACTTTGTCTTCCGAACAATATATCCAAAAATTAGCCAAATCTAATGGTTCGATCAAAAGTTATATATGTTTTACGATTGCATGTCCAAGAAGAAGAAGATGATGATGATGATGATGAGAACGACGCTCGCTCCTCTTGACGATACGATCAGAGAGTTAAGAGGTGGTGGTGGTGGTGGTGGTGGAAGATGTGAGAATATTGGTGAAACAATTTCTCTTTTCCCTTATTTTCTGTTTTCTCTCTATAAACTATGTGTATGTAAGACAGAACAATATGTCTTTTGTATAATTAGAATAAATGATATAACAGGGTATTTTTTTCCATCAACATTTATCATTTTTCTTAAAATAAATTAATATTATGAAAAGTATCATTATTATGAAATTAGTATTACCTCCCTTTATTAAATATGAGTCCGTCCTTTGAATTATAAAACATTACGGAGTGAGGCCTTATAACCCATTATCACTATTTATTTTTGGTCATTGAAAATTTAAACTATCATCCCAATGACTTTTAAATTAAATCTTTTAATTATCTACTTATTATACAGATCATTTTTAATAAGTTAATATCAAAATAAAAATTAATAAAAAAAATAATGTATTTTTGTGAGAAGAAAATAAATTGTAGTGTGCAGTGAGATTTACTCTTACTTTTTAATTTCTTTCGTATAAAGAAAAAAATAGGTGATGGTGAAAAAAAAATTCATAAAATATTAAAGAATGATAAAAGTCATATACTTACAAAAATGTGTATGATTTGAGATATAAACAATCATACTACATCCTTTGACTTATTTTTCATTTTTTTACTTAAAGAAGTTGCTTTTTTTTATTATTTTTTACATTACTATCAAACGAAGTTATGTTTTACAAAAAAAAAAATAATAATTAGTCCCTGTCCTTTTTTTTCTCCTTTTTTTTCTTTTTTTTAATGAAAAAAGTAAGTATTATCATCATGGTTTAAAGTTTCGTATCGAAGGAATATTCTTAAGAAAACAGAAAGTTTTTAGAAATGTAGTGAAAAGGAAACACATGTACGAAACATATAAAAAGCTTAGCTAGAAATTAGGTAGAATGACTTATTACACATTGATTTTTACTAAAAATTTAATGAATAATATTTTTTTGAATGAAGAGCCTATTTTTAATTGGTAATTAGTGTAAGAGGCCTATTTTGTTTTATATTTTAAATGAAGGTATTTGAATAAATTTAAATATCATTTAATTAATAAAAACATGTTATATATTACCTAAACTACCCCTCTTTATGAAATTTGTACAAAAAATATGAACCGCCAAAAACGAACTCCCAATATAACATCCAAAAACAAAACAAAAATTCAAGCTCGTGATTCCTCAAAGGACTCATATTACTACACCTGATGAATGAAATATAATGTTTAACTACTAGAGGAAAGTAGTTAATGAAAGATGAGTAAATCAAAACCTTGAATGAATTGCTTGAAGCCCTTTAATAGAGGAAAGTTCTTGAGTACAAGTATATTGAGAGAGAAAATGGACAATGAAGTGACTATTATACTCACAAAATTTGAACATGAGAGTCGATTATGGTCCTGATGAATGAAATCGTGATTGGCAATTTAATTAAGTCTTTTATAGCCGAAAATCCATCACAAATGTAGCTAAAATATCCTTAAAAATACCAGAAAATGGTGTACTCAAGATGCAAATGGATCGAAATGTTAGAGACTAGAATACTAATCCAACCTCCGAACGTACATGCGCCAAGGACGGAGCTAGAAACTTCAATTAGGGAGGGCATATTGAATATTAGTAAATAGAATATGACTAACCTATAAATTTATAATACTGTGGTACTCACTGACATCAAGATTTGGAAGGGAAGGAGAGGAGAGGAGTGCAAGGTTTAATTTTTATTGTAATATTTAAAAAAAAAAATTGATCATGACTAATTGCATGTATTCCAATTTTCACACTAATGTTCTTAAAGAATATATATATATATATACATATAGTGAAACTTTAAAAAATTTATGTGTTTTAAAATGTTAGAATGTAAATTCAGAACACGTATGGCCATATAGTTGAAAGAATTCCAAATAATATGTAGGACTTGGGAACTTTAAAGAGTAGGATTTTGTTGACTCTCTTCGAAAAGGGTCATGGTTTCCTTCACATATTTGATTGGTCAATACAATAAAAAGTGAGGGGCTCACCATAACTATTTTATTATTATTATTTTATTATATCCACTAATCAAATGTAAGAATTACCATAACCCTCTTTAGAGTACTCAAACCGAAAAGTTTACTAAAGTGCATACATATAATATCAAAAGTGAACTTATATGCACATAATGCAAGGTTTTTTATAAGTTGAGGAGGGGCACATGCCTCCTTGGGCATGCTATGAATCCGTCCGTAACATGCCAGATAAATTAATAAAGTTTTAACATTACTAGCATTAGCTCGTGTGATGCATGGGAAGTGTTAAAGAACAAAAATTTAAAAGTATCTATGTTTATCAGGCATTTGTTAAAAAGAAAAGGCTTATATTCGAAATCAAAATATTTGGAATGAAAAAAACATTATACTTGACTGAATTTTTTTTAATTCATTTTAGTAATTTTAATTTAAAAGAATTAGTATTAATTATTACCTATCCTAGGATTCCAGATTTTTTTTTTCTTTTAATTGTAACTATAGATGATTTTAAAAAATTATTGTAACCTCAAAAATATGAAAGTATTAGTATTATTATTGTTGCTTCCGCTGTTAAAAAAGAAAGAAAGAAAATGTCTAAAGCATCCAATCATGAAAGAAGTCGGCTGAACAATGAGTTTAAGATTATGTTTTATTTTGTTTCTTCCAAATTTCATTACTAATTCAAATACTTTTATTTTGAAAGCTGTCGGACCAATTTAATAACAAATTTTTGTAGGGCCTTTTTGGTTTGGGGCATTTTTTAAAGGACAAATTATTTACTTTATTTCTAACAAAAGATATTTTATTTTTAGACTTAGTTTAAAAGACTTTTTAACAAAGAAAAAAATGAATTAAAATTAATCAAAAATAAGAATTAAACAAATTTCCAACAGTACCCTTATCAACTAAAAAAACGACAATTAGAAAAAAAAATATAAAAAATTGATTTATCAAAAGCAAATATTTAAAAATAAATCTCAATCAACAAAAATTTGAAAGTTAGCTTCATTTAGATTCAACAAAAATGATAAGAAAATAAATTTAAAACTTATCAACAATAGTGAACTTATTCAGACATAATAAACAACAACAAAGATAACTCCAATATGTCTGATATAACTAAATAGTACACAACACACGCATATTACGCGCAAGTAGGAAATATTGAATACAAACATCACACTCTCTATAAAAATAAAACATGAATAAAAAAAATGACACTGAGCACAACTAGAATATACATAATTTACCTGGACAATAGCAATAATCAGAGGAACAACCCATATCATAAATACTATACCAGACAATCCAATATTTGAGTAAAGGGACAATAATTATATTGATTTCCATGGCCATAAATTATGGTACAAAGTAATGGAGAGCTAATATCCTTCCAATTAAAGACATGAAGATAAGATGCAAGTGTAAGAATTATTGTCAATAAATATAAAGCTGCTCCCCAAATCAAAAAAGAAAAGAAAACAGTACTGACAATTATGCCAAGAACGAACACATAATGAGTATGAAGAAAATTGACTATTAAGAAACAGATATGAGGGAGTGTGAATATCTCTTTAAACACAGGCCAACTAAAACCAAGTTGAATTAATTTAAAATGGGCCATCATAAAGTTAAAATATAAGAAGTCCAATAAGTCATAATACACAAATATTGGCATAGTTAAAAACTTTACGTATGTGTTATTATTATATTCATAATTAATTTAAATGAGCCATCATAAAGTTAAAATATAACACACAAGCCCACGTTGCCATCAAATTGATTAATGAAAATTTTTGACTACCCAAAATCACAGTAACTCAACTAATAAAATTCATTTATCGTATAATATGTTATTTTTATTTTTGTATAATAAAATAAAGGTATTTATAATAAATTTTAATTTTATAAAAAAATAAAATTTACTTTAGAATTTAAAACTATACTTAATGTCTAGTTCATAAATATTGTATGTAACATAGAACTTTTTTCCTATAAGAGTTTTTTACAAATCTTATTTATAAATAGGAAAATCGCATTAGTAACAAAAAAAATATTTTTGTGGGCAACAATTAAAATTGCATGTATTTTGAAAAAAAAAGCGAGTTGTGTTATATACTATCTGGACTTATAATCCAAGATTACATCAAATGCAAAGTTTATAAAATCTTTATCTGACTAGTCATTGTCCTGTTCGATCTCGCTTATTCCTTATCTGATTAATTTATTTCCTATCACATTCCACATAATTACTATCTGACTAATTCTGATTCTTATCCTATAATATTATACCTCCTTATCCGACGCGCCAAACACACTCCAATAGTTTATATTAATAAACGATTGTGAAATATTTTGAACAAAACATAAAGTTTATTACATAATTTGTTGGATATATAGTGATAAGTTAAGAAAAATTGTATTCATGTAATCTTTTATTAAATCACTTTATGTAAATTAGTCTTAAAGCACACTCTGGCGTGTGAAATACAATACCTATAACAATATGTCAGACCAAGTTGAAACTAAAACACACATATTGTTACTCTG
The DNA here is from genome assembly GCA_021464415.1 of Lonicera japonica. Classification (NCBI taxonomy): domain Eukaryota; kingdom Viridiplantae; phylum Streptophyta; class Magnoliopsida; order Dipsacales; family Caprifoliaceae; genus Lonicera; species Lonicera japonica. The sequence goes on from CM038466.1 coordinate 52,685,555, forward strand.
GAGGTGAACAATGACAAGATATAATACGTCTCAAAAATGTCACGTGTCCTCTAACAATCATCTAATCACGAGTTATTGAGAAATGTAATTTTATATGTATGCCAGAAAATTGAAAAAAAAAAATAATTTAATATATCTGGCAAAAAATTGAAAAGATATATGTGACTTACTATATCTGACAGAAAATTGTGATGCAACTTAATATGTCTATCTAGAAATTAATTAGAAGAACATAATTAAATATGTCTGTTTGCTATTACAAGAGAATTGTGTTTTAGACATATTTGCAGCTTTAGTCTCATAGTATGTCTGGTTCGTTTGAGACATTTCCTTCATTTGACTTTCCTTGAATAATTCTTACATTATCTTCTTGTTTGATTTTATTTTGATATGTGTTTGAATTATTTTGAATTAATTCCGAATTTAATTGTAAATTTAGTTTCTTGTATTTGTCTATAAGAAGGGTAGTATTGAAATTCAATTTAATTAATTGAAATAATAAAATAATTAATATTTTTTTTCTTGATTAAAAAGTTATCCTTTAAACTAATGATTTTAAATGGATATACTTTATTATAACCACTATTTATGTAATGTCCTTTATTATTATTTTCTTTTTTCAAATAGTTTGTTTGAGGTAGAAATTTGGTTGTAAAATATTAAATTCAGGGAATTACTAGTATACGGCTTAAGATTCTAATATTATATATTATCTATCATCTATTCTAATAGTAAAATGGAGGAAGTCCCTCCATTAATGATATTATTTAATATTAATTAATCTATCTATCTATAAAGTACTTACATTAATAATATCATTTATTTTAATTAATCTATTTTTCTACACTATCTATCTTCTATATATATATATATATATCTACTTACTATAATAATAAAATGGAGGAAGTACATCAATTAATGTTATCATTTATATTAATTAAAGCATTTTATTACATTTATTTCTCTATTTATTTAATTTTTGCATCATCTATAAAGGCAACTATATTACCATTTTCTCTCTATCCGTTTAATTCTCTCACCATTCTCTTTTCATTATATTTTTTTTCATTTTTTCTATACATGCCTTTAATGGAAAATAAAAACGTTGTTTTTCTCAAATATTTAAAGACTAAAAAGTTTGTCTTTTCAAATATTATAACTATTTAATTTGTATCTATACTCATTCCTCTCACCCTATATATATGGCTTTATAAATAATGATGTATTTAAAAAATAATTTTAATCAAGGTAATCAACTTTTATATTGGAAAAAAAAGAGAAATTGAGTAGTAAGTAAAACAACAGTAGATAAACAAGGTATTGTAAATTGTTTTATTTTACGCTATTGAATTTAGTAACAAAATTGAAGATACATCTGGATTTAAATTAAGTTATTATGTCTGTAGGTCGAAAATCAACCTTAGAGGGGGGCGAATAGGGTTTATTAAACTTAATACAGAATTAAAAACTTTTCAAAAATTGTTTAAGCAAAACAAATTTACTAAACAAATATATCAAGGAAATAATCAATACAAGCAATCAATCAAACAAACTCAAGATCAATCAATGACTAATAGCAAGTAAATAAATAGCTTGAGTTAGAAAGATTAAACCGATTTGAAGCCCAAAATTTTTTGTTCTCAATGTTTTGGTTTCCTAAACTATAGTCCGCGCTCGGTTAGTTCCCCAAAAAGTTTTACTAATTTCAATCTTTTTCCGGGTGAAGATCAAACATTTATAAGTGTTGTTATCTCACACACTCTTACAAATATTGCTTTACCACAATATTCTCAGAATAATCAGTCTTGCTAAATTATGAGATTTACCCCTCACAATCACTAAACAAGAATATACCTTCTTGTTATCCTATGAGATTTACCTCTCATAATTGAATAAAAATTGTTTGGTGATTCACACCAATTAACAATAGCTCTCAAGTGTTTAAAGAATACAATTGAAGGTCACACTAGGGTTACTTGTTTGACCAAGATTTATAGCTCAATAAGGATGATTGATCAAAAATAATTTTTTGAATCTTTTGATATTGAAGATAGGTGAAGTATGGAGTATAGTAATGATTCAAAGTCTTCAAAATGTGTCTTAAATAACGTATATATAGTCCTACAAGTGATATAGCCGTTTATGAGGTTTGGTAGAAGTTTAGTACAAAAATTGGTAAAAAATCAAAAATCTAATGGCTATATTCTGGACCATCAGTCGACTGAGTGGGCCTTAGTCGATTGATCACAAGCCATCAGTCGATTGATGGACCCTGCTGTCCATCAGGTCAAAAGGCCAAAAATTCCAAATTTTGCACTTTTGCATATAAGCTCTAAAATTAATTCTAATGCTTTGAGGACCTTAAAAATAAGTTCCTGAGACACCTATTTTCGAAAAAACTCGAAATATGATCATTTGAATTTAATATGAATTTATTTCAAAACAATTTTTTATAAGAATGATGTTTTAAAATGATTTTAATTCAAACTTGGTTTTGATCAATCTATGAATGCTCTATCAATATGTATGAGCTATATAAATAATCAAATAAGAAATTTTATATAATACCTAAGCATTCACTCAATTATCGAATTAACGAGTCTTTGAATGCTTCAATTTGTTTCTTCAATTTGATATTCACTTGTAGCTTTTGTTTTGAAGCTCTTGCATGTGCTTCTTGATCTTTGTGCTCCATGGATTTTCATTGTGATGAGATTGATCTTCTTGCTAGTCCAATGCGTAGTTGACTTGATTGGATAATGATTGAATGATCCTTGTCAAGTGGCATGCTTTCTTGATTTTTCAAGTAAATGAACTATAAACTTATATCAAGATAATGTTAAATTACACATGATTAAATTATTGTTATTATCAAAATAAGATTAAGACCTATAAGGTCAACAATGTCTTTTATTAATATTTCTTTTACATTTTACTATAAATTATTATTTGGAAATTGAGATGCTCAATGTGCAAAAAGCAATTTTGTAAGGATATTTTTTGCACCTTACAACCAAGTTTGATTTGTATTTTTTTATTTTTTGAATTTGCTTATTTCACATATCAATCTCTAATAAAGTCATATTTTTTTTCTAAATTAATTGAGTTTTAGAACTTATAAATTTTCGACTGACTTGATTGTGAGTAACTCACAATTCTTTTCTTTTTTAAAAAAATAATGTCAGGTTATACATTTTTTTTTATATATTTTGGAAAATGAAAATAAATAGAAAAGTTAAATTTATCAAGTGATTTGGATAGAAAATTATGAACTACTATAATTGTAATTATTTTATAATTAGACCAATTTATAGGATTGATTGATTTATAAAATTAATTTAAGTTTTTATATTGCAAAACACGTATTATATACATAACAACATCTTGCATTATTGAATAGCCAAGTTTTTTTTTTTTTGTTTTGGACAATATGGCCAAGTTTCTTTAAAACAAGTGTTTTTAGCAACACCAACACATTTAGATATTTGTTTATGCAAATTGAAATTGATGCATTTTCATTATTTCATACATCAAAGTTAAACCATGTGAGATAATAAATTATAGAACTCATATAATAAATAGTAAATTATGTTGTCATATAAGTGCAGTTGCTAAAAAATAAATAAATTATATTGTTATATAACATATGCATTACCTTAATAATCATTAATGTTAGTCATGAATTTAAACTCTATATCAAGATAATCGAGTAATGGAAGACAATGACATTTAAAATTTGGGTGTTGGTAAAAAGCATCCAAATAAACCAATTTTTGCACCCATTTTTTTTAAAAGATAAACCATATTATTAGAAATTGAGTTTTAAAAGCAGCCAACACTTCACATATATTATGTTATTGGGTGTTTGTATTATCCTCATCTTGAACAGATGAATCCCATAATCGATTAGTTAAGTCAGCCATCTTGAAAGGATCAGATCTGCACCTCATCAAAAGTAAAGCATTCTTCGACAGAACACAAATACTCACCCTCCCTTCCTCCACCACCTCATCATCCTTCTTCACTTTAGGCATCAAATCTTCAATCTCTAAATTATCAAACACATGTCTTCTCGAGTTCTTCACAAGCAATGCCGCCTCTTCCTCTACTTCCTAGCCGCCTCTTCCTCTACTTCCTATCCACCTCCAACAACGACTAACTCTATCTCTCTCCCTTTCTCTCCTTCATCCATCGAAAAACAAGATGATTTGCAAGAAAGTAAACAGCTGAATTCAACCCTAATAGATATCTAAAAATACTTTTTTTTAATTAGTAATATTTAAATTATTTTCAAATTTAGTGACCATATATTGGCCAAATGGATCGACCAAACCAAATTCCTTTTGAGAAAATGATATCAACAGGCTATTATGCATGGTGCAAAATTTACTTACTCTTTATTTTTTTATATATTTATGTAAATAAGAAAATGTTGTAGGAGCAACTCTATTCAATTATTCATTAGATGAGCCCTTTAAATAGGGTACAAATACAATAGTAAATAGTGTTTACAAGAAAGCCCATTATGGCCCATAATACACAATTTACACAGTAAAATCTCTGATACATATTCAATCTAGACAATAGCACACTATGTATAATTTCCTTAAACACTCCTCATTTTGCTGAGTTGGAGATAGAATGGTATATGTCTTGTTGCCTCATTAAAACCTTGTCAAGTAACAAAAACCTTGTGGGAAAAAATAACCTTGATCGAAGGGAAAAGAGTATAACATTATGACAATCCTGTTAAACTTCCCCCGTTGAGTCTATATTTCCATTTGATCTTACTTCAATCAAAATAGTTCGCACGTATCATTACCTCGTTAAAAACCTTACTAAGTAACAAAACCCAGTGAAAAAAACAAATCTTGGTTTAAGAAAAAGAGTATAATGTAACGTTGTGGGGATATTAGACTCCCCCTCAAGTTTACACCTCCCCCTGATATTTACATTAATCAAGAAATTCGAAAAACTTATGCATGTATTGTTGCCTCGTTAAAAACCTTACCAAGTAACAAAACCCAGTGAAAAAAATAAACTTGGTCTAAGAAAATGAGCACAACGTAGGTGCGAAAATTCCATCATATTTTACACATTCCCTTGATCATTACTTCGATCATGAGAGTTCGAAAAGCCTAAACACCCTTATATTTTTCACATGCTTTTCGAATATGGCCTTAGGAAAAGACTTGGTGAACTAGTTTGCCATATTTCCTTAGAGCTTTGTGTAGGCCAGAGAGATACCCAACACCAACAAAGTCAATCAAGATTTTGTTTGGGATTTCAATGTAGGGGGTGGCCATTTTAGCATCATCATTTACTTTAAATGTTGTTGTCGTATAAATTTTTTCTTCTCTATAGGGAAAGAACAATCCCAAGCCAATGGTTCCTTTTAGGTGTTCAATTATGCTGCATTGGCGCTGAGCTAAATGTAGCTAACAAGTTCAATACGAATGTTATGTTTGGTCGAGTATGTTGTGTTAAGTGCAATAATGCGCATATTGCATTTAGATAGGAAGTTTCATCTCCCATCTCCCAACATATTTTCGTAGTCTTACTTTGTACGAAATTAATTTTTCCTTTGATCTAAACTTCGACCAACCATGGGAGTGCTAGTAGAATGTGTTTTGTCTAGGTTAAATTGCCTGATTATCTTTTGAACTTAAGCAGACTAGTGGATTAGTATTCCACAAGTTCGATATTCTATATTAAGATCTAAACAAAATTCGAGCTTTTTCAATATTCTTTATCTCAAATTTGAATTTCAAGTAACTAGTTGTTTCTCTTATTTCATCAAGAGTACCTATTATGTTCATATCATCGACAAATACAGCTACAATTGCGAATCCGGAACTTGTTTTCTTTATGAATACGCATTAGCATAATTCATCGTTCTTATATCCCTTCCCAATCAAGTAGTCACTTAGACGAGTATACCACATCCGTCCGGATTGTTTTAATCTGTAAAGTGAGCGTTTCAACATAATTACAAATGCACTCTGTGGTTTAGAGTCACTTGACTTAGGTAATATAAGGCCATCAGGCACTTTCAAATATATCTCTGAATTAAGATCCCCATAGAGATATGCAGTAACCACATCCATGAGCTGCATTTACAGTCCTTCAAAAACTACCGAGCTAACTAAGTAGTGGAATGGTATAATGTTTAGGCAATTCCAGAGCGTCTGTGGGGAACCTTGCGCCACAAGGTGAGCCTTTTACTTTATAATTTCTTTTTTCTCATTTACGCTTTATGGCACTTAATTTTTTATATCCTACAGGCTTTACACTTGGCGCGGTTAGCACTACCAGACCAAATACCTATCTCTTTGCCAAAGAATCTAATTATATCTAGATTGCTTATTTTCATTTAAGCCAATTTTACCCTTTGTTGACATTTTGCAACAGAGCGAGGTTCGACATCATCGTGCTCTTTGATTCCTTGAGCAACAGCAACAGTTTATCATCAATGCATATGGAGAATCTTTCCATTTACTCATATGCCCTATCTTAATCCATTGAGATTTATTTATTCTCTAAAAATTATTTATAACTTCGGGGTGTCTCCTAGTATTGATTCATGGACATAAATATAATCAGAGATAATCTCATAAAAGAGACTTTTACATTAATGATTAATTAATCAGTTTGTGCCTTACTCCACCTCTTCTTTTGTGTAAGTGTTTGTCGAACCAAATGACCTCCATTTATTCCTTTAAAGAGCTATGGCCTCAACCACACCTCCACTAAGTGTAGTTGTAGCGTCTCTTTCTGCGACACTGTGCCCCTTGTTGGGGACTTATAACCTTGCAGGCATATCGCAGCTGGTATGTTTGATCTCGTCACTTTTTAATATCATTAAATGTATCAGGCATCGAATCTGTTACATTTTAAAGATTGATTATTCTTTTTCACTTTACTATACATTGTGATGTGCATGGGAATTAAGATGAGACAGAGTGGGGACCATGACAATTCCTGTCATTCTCTTTAAAATTTCTTTTCCTATTTTTCCCTAACGATGGGAAGATTGTCTCATCAAAGTGACAATCCGCAATTCTTAGCGGTAAAGAGATCACCTGACAAGGATTTCAAATAGTAGATTATCGTTGAGAATTCATATCCAACGTTAATACTTAATTATTTCAACGAGCCCAATTTAGTGCGCTATGGGGGCATAATCGGCACATATGTGTAAAATATCAGGCTAATATCCAGTTATCAACTAGTACGCATATAATAATTGTCTAATATTAGACCTTGAAACAAATAAGTAAAGTTGTGTGCAATATTGCATAAATTCCAAGCATATATAGGCAATATAGTGTGTATAACCAATGCCCTATCTACCATATATATCATTTTGATTGTTGCTTTTGTGAGACCTTTTTTGTGTATGCACATGGAGAACGAGATTCTTTACTTCGATTTTATACAATGATCATCAAGTACTTTTGATGTAAACTCTCTAACTTTGTCGAGTCTTATAGATATGATATAGTAATCAAGGTAGTGAGCCTTTAAGCGTATAATATGTGCTAAGAGATTTGTAAATGCAATATTTCATGTAGATAATTATTCGACATATGATTAGAATGTCGAATTATCCACCAGATCTATAAAGTACTTTGAATGGTTCCGCATTATGGATGGATTAATCTATAAATATATCATTATATTCTTTGTATATATTTTATTTTGTATCTTTAGCATATGAGGGTCTCGATCCTATTTTTTTTGCTAAGGAGTAGGCTTTGAAAAATCGAGTGTCGTTCCTTTGACATAGTCAATGAGGCATAATGGGAAGGGGGATATTGCTTCCAGTACTTTGAAAGTCAAGGATTGCTTTTGAGCATTGCTAGTATCAACATATTGCAATGTGTTGGATTTTTGCCCCATTTATTTGTCATTCAGAAGAGAGTATGTCTATATAAGTACTTTAACACACGGATCATCATGACCTGGGTGCACTAGGCAAGCATGCCAAAGCTTGTATGAGTCAGTGTCCCATAGTACATCATTGGTAACATAAAATTCAACCATCATTATCGTAGTGGAGTGCATTCCACTATAATGACTCATAAATTTTTCTAAAATGCGTTTATTTGCACATTTGTTTAGAGGTAAAATAAATATATTTTTGTTCCATTCTTATATTTTGTTTTTGTATGATTACTATTGGTATGAATATCATTAACAAAGTTCGAGTTACTCTGGGTGCATATAGAGCGTATGTGGTTTTAAACACCATTTTAGTAACAAAATGGTTGAGCAGTTCTTCGCTCTTATGATAATTTAATCATCATAGTCACATAGGTATTATAGATTATTAATTGCTTATTTTGTTGGATGGTTATGGTGTTCCCACTATCAACCGATCATTAAAGTCATCCTCGATTCATTTTACAGTAATGAAATCGAATATAAACTTCGAACTATGTAGAAATAAAATGAACAAATTCAATTACTTTAGAATAAAATTTGAATAAAACCAACGGTAATTAATCCAATATCTTGTTTAGAAATCTAATCCATTCAATCAAACAATAATTTTAAGACAAAATCATTGTCTAATTAAAAATTAGGCAATATGCCTGTTCAACTATTTCTGAAAAATAAAATGGATAAAATAGATCAGTCAAAATTGAGTGCATCCATAAACTGAGCAAAGTATTTCTTGCCACTAAAGTCTGTGAAGTTGACATCAGCGTCGTTATCTTCTTCATTCATAAAATAAGATTCTTGTTCTTTAAACTCTCGATATCTCTTGTAACTCGTTGCTACTTTAGCGCTTGCATGGTAGTTCTTGTACCAGTGCCCAGCAATTCCACACATGTAACATGGCTCATCGCTAACTCTTTCTTTTTTGACTAGAGAATTTTTAGGTGTGTTTTTTATCTTATTTTCCTGACCACTGGGTCCAATAGCACCCTTTCTTCTCCATACTTTGGAAGAACCTCCATGACCCGTACCACGACTCTCACATCCATTTTCACGTTGTGCATTGTTGCCACGTGAGTAGGAATTAGCACGTCCAGCCCCCTTTGCATTGGGGTTCTGTTCATTTTACCGCAATTGGCTTTAGGAATTCTCTTTGTCCCGACGGACCTGGTATTATTATTCAAAATAATCTCATTATGCCTTTTCATCCACTTGTAATAGGTTGATCAGCTTATTGAATGTTGTGATTCTTTTGTTATCATACTCGAGTCTATACTGGTTCGCTAGTATAAGTGCTGAAGTAGGGAAAATAAAAAGAGTCTTCTGAATCATATAATCTTCTGTGAGATCTTTTTTACAGAAGTTAAGACGCGCCTTTAGGCGTAGCATGTCCTTGTTGAAGTTGTTAACGTTTTTAGAGTCAAGCAAGCGGATTTTATTCCACTGAACGGTCAATTCTGCGAGCAAAGTGTCATGAATGTTCCCAAAACGTCCCTTAAGGGCATCCCATAATTTTTTAGGTGTCTTCAACTGAAGGTATTCTCAGCTTAGGCTGGGGTCAATATGTTTCCATAGAAACATTAATGCATTTGCTTTCACCTTGTCAGATGGTCAGTTGTTTGTAGGGTCTTACGGGTCAGTAAGTGTGGCAGAGTATTCTTTAGCCACAAAGGCAATTTCTACATCAGAAATTCACCGATGATACTCAAGTCCTTCTGAGTCCAAACTGTCAAATTCAGGTCAAGTTAGGTCGGTCATCTTAATAAATAATAGATAAAATATTATACAATTATGAGTATATCCATATTAATTATTTTTCAGGAATATGAATTAGATTTCAAAACAAAGATCCATAATGGTCACATTTTTCGATACTATATGAAAATACTTTATCATAATAATTATAATGCCCATGAACTCATTATCATAGCAAATTTTAATTTATAACATACTAAATAAAATAATTAACAATATAAATAATTGTGAATAAAACAATTATATAACTAATATTTAAATTTTCTTTAGCATGCTGATTTAAGTAAAACATAAATTTAATTAAAATAAAAACAGTTTTTAAAATAAAACAAAAATTTATTTAAAATAAAAACTATTTTTAAATAAAATAGAAATTTAATTAAAATAAAATAGAAATTTAATTAATATGTGCAATCTCGATAATTGTGCTTAGCAAGAAGCTAGATTGAAAAAAAAGAAAAACTTGCGGTTGTGTGCAATAAATTAATGTGTTTTCTAAAAAAAATTTAATGAATTAATGAGCAGTACATATAATACATACAAAAAAAATTGAAGATGTGTGATAATTCAGATGCATGTGAACTGTATAAAAATCAAGATGGATAAAGATGCATATAGAGAGAACAATACATATATATCTAACCATATAAAAAAATTGAAACTTTATGCCGTGTATGGTCGAAGAATTAATAGGCTTTAGTAAGACCTAAATAAACCTTGAAGGTGGGGCATGGTGAGAATCAAGTTAGTAAAGTTTAAATAATGCATCTGTATATATATAATGCTTAATCATGGGCATAAACAGTATAAGCAAATTACACATATATACATGTATATTAATATATATATGAAAAATTTCAAATAAGAACCTTAACTTAAGGTACTTACTTACAGACTTGCCCTTTTGGCACGCTTTCTGACGAAATTTTTTGATGAAATTTGGTGGGGATGTTCTTCATCGTGTGTAGAATATCTCCACCAAATTTCATCAAAAAATTCAACCCGGAAGTGGGTTAACTATAGGATTGAAAAATTCTAGTCCAAAAATAGATATATATATATATATGTCCAATATTTTTCAATCATGTAGTTAACTCACTTTCCGGTTGAATTTTTTGATGAAATTTGGTGAAGATGTTCTACACACGATGAAGAACATCCCCACCAAATTTTATCAAAAAATTTCATCGGAAAACGTGCCAAAAAGGCAAGTCCGTAAATAAGGACCTTAACTTAAGGTCCTTATAGAAAATGCTCTGTACATATATATATATATATATATATTAATATACATATTAACGTAAACAGTATATATAGAATATGTTAATATATTAACATAAATAGTATATATATACATAAACAGTATATATATAATATGTTAATATAATATGCTATAAAATAGTAAATAAGGTTTACGAGAAAATCCATTATGGCCCATAATATATAATTTACACAATAAAATCCTTAATACATATTCTATCTAGACGATAACACACTATGTGTAATTTCCTTAAACAGAAAACAACATTTTGGATTTTTTTTAACAGGTTGCTTTAACTATTTTAAAAATTATGGATGTATGCTTAAAAAATGGGTGTCAATTCTATTTTTTAAGGGTGCTTTTGTCGGCACCCTTAAATTTTAATTTCTTTTTTTTGGTAACTATTTAAAACTAAATACACATATGTGATCTTAAAAATGAAAGTGCTTGATTGATATTTTATATTCTTAAATGTAATCTTTTTAAACTTATGAAAAAAAAAAATGTCCAAACGCTCATGCATCGCATGAGTTTAAAACTAGTAGATAGTAAAATATTGTCTTATATGAGTCTCCAACCGATTAACATGTAGCTAAGTAACATATATACCAGCAACTTTTTATCTCTCATTTTAGCTCTCATTGATTAAGACTTTTCACTAATCGGGAGTGAGTTCTAATCAAATAATTTTTACTCTCTCATCTTCTTAATTACTTACAAATTTTCGTTATTTAAAACACACATTAACATTTTCCTATTTCATAAACCAAAGCAGAGTCACTGTCTTCAAAAGAGACACCCAAACAGCCCCTTGAAATACAGCCAAACAAAGCTGAACCACATTATCATAATAATATCTCACCCTCAAATCCAAGAATTCCAAATGCACGCACCATCCACAATTCCAAATACGTACATACCCACTCTCTTCAAAATACGTACATATATATTCGCAGTTTTCAATTCACTGCAGTGAGAGATCGAATGGCCGTGCGAATTCTCTCTATCACCTCCTCTTCAACTTCTTCCTCCATGGCTGCTTTCGGTGGCGCCACCTCCGCCTCCGCTTCCGCTTCTCGCCTCCTTATCCCAGCCGCCAAGTCCTCAGTTTCTCTCTCTAACTCCGCCTCTCTCTCTTCCATTTCTTCTCTTAAATGCCTCAGACAATCTCCTCTTCTTTCTCATTCATTCCCCCACCAGGTTAAATCTCTCTCTCTCTCTCTCTCTAAGATGTGTATTTAAACTATATGTGCTTGTATGTTGTTCGCTGAATTAATTCTAGCGGGACACATGTATTTGATATCTACTGACATATCTAGTGTGTGTTCATCATGTATTGGTTTCGACCGGTCCCAAATTGAATGTCAATTTTTATGTTAGATAAATACGTCGAACTTATTTCACCGGGTAATTCTGTCAAATAATTCTAGATGACATATGTACGTGATCACTGACGTAGCTAGAAAATTTGGTTAGTGAGTCATTCTGGAATGTGTTGGAGTGACTAAATTACGCCTTGAAAAAATTGACAAATGAACAAAGCTACTCGGCCCAAAAAATTAAAATCCAGTAGCAGGTATAAATGCATTTGGGACAAAAAATTGGGATATTTTTCTGGATGGAATTTCATTTCCGTTTGAGCTACATACCTTTTATTTTTATAATTTGGCATCACTATTAACTAAATTTTTTTCTAAATTTAAGCAGTGTCAAACAAAATGTATCTAAAATTTTGCTCAATTCATATATATTTTTAATATCAGCTGGGGTCACTAGACCCACAAAACTCAATGTGCCCACGTCCTATACCTGACATTGAAAATTGACATATTTAATGTTAAAAATTGACTTATTTAATATGAAACACCTTGTATTAATTAAAAGGTGGGGCGTATATAAAAACTCATTCAATCCATTATAATCTATCAACCAGATGCTGGTACCTTGGAGACCTGATGCGGCCTTCCAATGCATTAACGCAACTTGGCTGCTAATATGTCCATGTAGAAGTACTCAGTTCTATCTCTGATTTCGTTTATCTGTCTCATCGATATCAGAAAAGATCGATGGTTCAAGTAAGAAGTGGCAATTTCAGCACAGTGACTTCTCCAAAAGGCTTGGCATCTGATCCTGATCAGTTGAAGAGTGCCAGAGAAGACATCAAGGAGCTTCTGAAGACTCAGTTCTGCCATCCAATTATGGTACACCTTTCTAATTTCCACTAATTTGGAAACTGAAAATACATCCACATATGCACATTTTGTTAAATATCATGTGGCATTAATTAAATATCTTATAAGGTTATTGATAGTTAAATTCTAGAGAAAAGTGATAATGATTGAAGAACTATAAATCTATGAAAAATTTAGCAACATATCCATGAATTTTAAGTTAAACTATAACTGCAAGGAGTTGGCACAATGGTCTAGGGCTTAGGGAAAGAATATGGGGTCTTCGGATTGAAACTGGAGAGACCAGAGTTGGTTTTTTACTTTTTATAAGAAATACTTTGTACATTGTGGCCTTGAGTGAAAATGGGGATTACTCGAGCTCGACAATTCAGAGCTACGGAAAAAGTGAAAGAAAGAAAGAATTAATTACTACCTATTAACTAAATCACTTGTCAATAGTTTAAGATTCGTCAGCAGTTTAAGTATTAACAATTATATAATGAGTGGATTATTATTTTCAACAATTCTTTTATACTCGAACATTATATGACATGAAGCTACTAAAAAATAGCACTATCTCTAGTGAGAGATGGAGGGTGCGAGGCATAGAAGACAAATATGTAGTTCTTTTCTCACACCCATGGAGAAGACAAACAATAAATAGAAACGCAATGATAGTGTAGCTGGGAGTTAGGGGTGTTGGGTTTCTTTAATGGCCATGAAGTGATGGAGTACAACCTTTTGAAGATATACAGAAGAATTGAACATCCTGGACTGCAGTGGAGACCAGGAACAATGGGTGTTTCTTGCAGGAGAAAGGCGAGGGAATTGAAGAGGTTTTTTGGTTCATTTAATCTTTATTTTAGAAGGAAGACTAAGGGTAGGAAAAAGAAAGTTTTTTCTGTCTCCAAATGAAGCTACAAACTATCCTGGAACTTGAGAGGTTTATATGTCCTAGACAAGATGGTGGTGTAACTGGTGTTGAAATTTTTTGTGAGGGATTGGTGTGCAAATTTGCTCCGCTTGCACAAAATGAAGATGGGGACATGCATATTAAGTGGTGAGGAGTCCTTGGGATGATGGGCATAATTGCTTTTGTAATTTGGTTGGAGCAGGGTGGGATTTTATTCACATGGTATGATAGGGTAGTATACAGTGGAATCTCTAAAGGGTCTCTTTTTGGCTTGTGGTGTTATATAGAGTGGTGAAGGATCGCTTTGTGGACAATTTTGTTAGAGGGTTACTATGAAGGAGTGGCTGCAATAAACAGAATGTGGAAGTTCTCCAGAGTTTTTTTTTTTGAGAGAAGGGGGGGGGGGGGGGGGGGGGCAGATATTGCAGCATGGTTTGATTTTCTTGTGAAGGTTTGGACTGCAATACATCATTTGGAACTTTGAAGGACTTTCCGGCTTTCAAAACTGCTTGATCTTGATGTATCTAAGCTTGAGTAGGAGGTATCTTTACTTGGTTAATGGCACGGAAGTACCAATATTATCGCGTCAACTGAATGACAGATGCCCTTCTATATGTTTCTTAGGCTTGCTTTCTTTTTGTTGTCTAGTCATATATGGACTATGCATGAGAGTGGGGGCTTATGCCCAGGCAACCCCCTTCAGCTCTCTATGAACATCAATACCTTATTTCACGTCCCCAAACATGTAGTATGACAATTTTATCTATTGTTAATGTATACATGAGTGTGCAAAGGGAGTAAGTGATATAACCGGGTGACTCTACAAGCACGGGGCATAATTTGTTGTAGTGATCAGGTGAATCTTTGATATTCTGTGGAGAATGTTGGTGAGCCTTTGTTTGAAGTAATCTCATCCCTTTCTAGAGTTAACTCTCCTTCATGGATGAGATGGTATGCATTAGCGCTCTCTGCTCTTAATGACAGGAGGTGACCCGCATTTGATGCAGAAGAAGCCATTTGCATCTCAACCTTATTGGCTACGAGTAGTATTGTAGAGCCTCATTGTAGGTTTTACAAAAGTTCTGCGTAGTGCTGCCTAGATGTTGGTAAATTTGACGTAGGCGAAAATAATTTTAGAAGTAGCCGAGAGGTGCAAATGCACTGTCCTTAAAAGAAGATTCCTTGAGGATAATATCCTGGTGCAAATAAGGATTTTATGGTGTCTTCCCTCCAGAATACGATGACTCTGGTTCTGGAAGAGTGCACTATGAAATACAGATTCATCACTAAGGACATCTTTATATGCTTCTATGGCACAAAGTTGTAATGAATAAATTAACTTAATGAATTTATTTACCCACGGACAAGAATGTATCATATATATTACACCTTGTGGAGCAAGCAAATATTGGTTCTCTCTCTCTCTCTCTCTCCCCCCCATACTTATATTCCTACCATAGCAGAACATTCACAGAGATGGTGAGAGAGTCGGTTGATAGAGTTGGTTGCTACCATTTTCTTTTAAAGAATATATTTGCTTTGTAACAAAGAAGAGGATATTAGCCACACATTGTAGATAGATATCCAAATGTGGGTAATCGACAAATTTAACCCCAAAGTTTGGGGTAAATTGCAATTAAACCCTGTTGTTTCAATTTTTACAATGTCAACACCAATGTTTCTAAATCGTTGCAATCCAACCCAACCGTTATCTTCTGTTAATATACAATTAACGGCGCTGATGTGGCTGTCTGAGCTGGCGCTGACGTGGATGTTGCTACTATGGGTATCGACAATTTTAACCCCAAAGTTTGGGGTCAGTTGTAATTTAAACCCTGTTGTTTCAATTTTTTTCAATGTCAACACCAATGTTTCATAATTGTTGTAATCCAACCCAACCATTATCTTATGCTAATATACAACTAACGGCGGCTAATATACAATACACCTTTTCGTTGGCGAGTGAGGAACACACGCTTACGTCAAATCATCTAAGCCACATTTTTGAGTCACAATCCTAAGTCCCTCTATATATCAAAGGCCTTACTGCGGTAGGGCAATCTCTTGGTACCCAACATCCTGTATTACCATACTTATTTTCCCCCATGCAATATTAGGAAGTGACTACATTACAAAAGAAAGGAAAAAAAAATAAAACCTTTTTTTAGCCCCAGAAACTAGGAAATAGACACAATATATTCATGAGCACATACAGAAAGATAATCCATGAAGAGAAAAGATGATGCAAAATACTAAAATGAAAGAATTAAAAATTATAGGATTAACAAAAATTTATAGATGAAATGGGAACCGAAAAAATAAAATAAAATAAAAAGATATATGATTAAGAAAAGTAAGGTGATCACCATCAACCTTAACCCAATTTTGATGCAATAATTATGATTGCCAACGAAAAAGTGTGTTGTATATTTAGGACTGTGACTCAAAAAATTATGATTGCTAATTTTGATGCAACAATTATGATCGGCAACAATTGTTGATCGCCAACGAACAATAATTATAGAGGGACTTAGGATTGTGATTCAAAACGGTGGCTTAAATGATTTGATGTAAGCGTGTATTCCTCACTCGCCAACGAAAAGGTGTATTGTATATTAGCTGCCGTTACTTGTATATTAGCATAAGAGAACGGTTGGATTGGATTACACCAATTATGAAACATTAGTGTTGACATTGAAAAAAATTGAAACAACAGGGTTTAAATTACAACTTTGGGGTTAAAATTGTCGATGCCCATAGTAGCAACATCCTCGTCAGCGCAGCTCGGACAGCCACGTCAGCGCCGTTAATTATATATTAACAGAAGATAATGGTTGGGTTGGATTGCAACGATTTAGAAGCATTGGTGTTGACATTGTAAAAATTGAAACAACGGGGTTTAATTGCAATTTACCCCAAACTTTGGGGTTAAATTTGTCGATTACCCTCCGAATGTAATGATTAGCTTTCAAACAAATTCCATGAGGATGCAATGTGGCCAAGTGGTATGCATTAATTAAGAATGGCGAGTCACTGTTATGAAAACTATTACAAGAAACCAACTCTTTTTTTTTGGAGAAGAGCATGGTACACTAGGTCATGTGTTTTATTCGTACATCAAGAAAGTGAAATAATCCGGTTTGCTGTCTAGCGTTTTATTTTTTTTTAATTGTCTTTAGGGAATGTGAAATATGTGTAGAATCTATATCAACTAAAAAGACATGCAAACTAGTACATAGAGAAATTGAATTACTCGAGTTATTCCACATTGATCTAGGTGATTTAAACAAACCATGACTAGAGAAGGTACGCACTATTATGTCGCATTCACATAACATACTATAGAATTTAGAGAGAACTATTATTCTTATTCCATGATAATAAAGAATGAAAAACAATGCACCTTATATAGGAAATAAACACAACTCCTAATTAATCTAGAGTCCCTATCAAAGTGGGATTCTACCCACAAATAAAATAACTAAAATAAATAATACTGAATTATCAATACTACCCCTCAAGTTGGTGCGAAGATATCCGTCATGCCCAACTTGCTCACTTGAAATTCGAACGGTTGCCTTAACAGGCCCTTGGTCAAAATATCTGCAACTTGTTGATTAAACGGAACAAAGGGAGTATATATAATTCCACTTTCTAGTTTCTCTTTGATCAAGTGCCTATCAATCTCAACGTGTTTTGTCCTATCATGTAAGACCGGCTTGTGGGCAATACTGATAGCAGCCTTGTTATCGCAGTATAGCTTCATTGGGAGACTTATTGGCCTTTTGAGTTCCTCTAAGACCCTTTGTAGCCAAAGAACCTCACATACTGCTTGAGCCATTGATCTAAACTCAGCTTCCGCACTGCTTCTAGCAACAACATTTTACTTCTTGCTTCTCCATGTAACCAAGTTGCCCCAAAGAAACGTACAGTAGCCAGATGTGGACCGTCTATCAGTAACCGAGCCAGCCCAATCAGCATCGGTATACACATCTATCCCTCTTTTATCATTCTTCCTGAAGAACAGACCTTTTCCTGGGGAGCCTTTAAGGTAACGAAGAATACGATACACAGCCTCTAGATGCTCTTCACATGGTGAGTGCTTGAATTGACTAACCATGCTCACAACGAAAGCAATGTCAGGGCGCGTATGAGACAAGTAGATTAGTTTCCCAACTAACCTTTGGTATCTCCCTGTTTCGACTGGAACACCATCTTTAACATCTCCTAGCTTAGTACCCAGTTCTATGGGAGTATCCGATGGCTTACACCCACTCATCCCAGTTTTTGACAGCAGATCCAAAATATATTTTCGTTGTGATACGACAATACCACTTTTTGAACAGGCCACCTCCATTCCAGGGAAGTATCGTAGGTCACCAAGATCCTTAATCTCAAATTCTCTAGCAAGATTTCGCATCAGTCGATTCATTTCTTCAACATCATCCCCTGTCAAAATCATATCATCCACATAAACAATGAGAACATAAAGTTTGTTTCTTGTGGACGTCTTTGTGAAGAGAGTATGATCAGACTGCCCTTGATTATATCCTTGGCCCTTGAGGAACTTCGTTAATCTTTCGAACCACGCCCTAGGGGATTGTTTAAGGCCATACAAAGACCTCTTTAGCTTGCAGATTTTTGTCCCAAATTCCTTAGTAAAACCAGGTGGAGGTCCATATAGACTTCCTCTTCTAGGTTTCCATTCAAGAAGGCATTCTTCACATTTAACTGATTTAGAGGCCAGTCCAAATTAGCTGCAACTGATAAGAGAACTCGAACTGTATTTAATTTTGTCATGGGAGAAAATGTTTCGGAGTAGTCGACTCCATACGTTTGAGTGAAGCCTTTAGCCACCAGACGAGCCTTGTACCGTTCCACTGACCCATCGGAGTTATACTTCACAGTGAATACCCATTTACAACCAACAACTGTCTTTCCTTCTGGAAGCTTTACTTTCTCCCAAGTAGCATTTTTCTCGAGCGCTCTCATCTTCTCATACACAGCTTATCTCCACTCCGGAACATTTAGAGCATCCTGAACATTATTAGGAATAACCACATTCGACACACGAGAGATAAATGTAGAATAGGAGGGTGAGATATTTTTATATGACACAAAGTTTGAAATGGGATATTTGGGAGATTTCGTACGCGCTCTGACTCCTTTTCTAAGAGCAATAGGGAGATCAAGTTGATCAGACCGAGTTGACTCGATATTAGCTTGAGAATTACCTTCAGGTATCTCGGAAGAGTCATCGTGAGTATCATGATCCACCTCCAGGTTAGATTCTTGGGGTTGCAGAGGGATGGTTTCTTTCCTTCCTTGTTCTGGATTTTTTCTAGAATAAACAAAACCTTTTATACCGTTTTGCACACATCTCTGATCCATCGATAGTCAGATTTTGAGATGACACTAACCCTGGTTGTTCACCATTACCAACACAAGTATCTTCAATATTTAATTCATTTGGTTTCCCAGATTGTGTGTTAAAATAATTAGGTACTTGTTCATACAAAACATCAACGACTCAATTATCAAAACCGCAACCACCATCTTCACT
Organism: Lonicera japonica; assembly: GCA_021464415.1. Classification (NCBI taxonomy): domain Eukaryota; kingdom Viridiplantae; phylum Streptophyta; class Magnoliopsida; order Dipsacales; family Caprifoliaceae; genus Lonicera; species Lonicera japonica. The sequence goes on from CM038466.1 coordinate 52,705,162, forward strand.
TGTGCTCTCCCCCTGAAGATGGGAGTTGTAATAGGATTGCCCCTCGAAGAAATTAACATCCATAGAAACGTATAATTTCTTGGAAATCGGATCAAAACATTTATACCCTTTCTGATTTGTAGGATAGCCTACAAAAATACATTTGTGTGCCTTTGGATCAAGTTTAGAATTTTTGGGGTCATGATTATGAACAAAGGCAACACTTCCAAATATTTTTAAGGGAATATCCCCTAATAACCAAGTGTTGGGAAATAGATCAGAAAGCAATTTTATAGGGGCTTTAAATTTCAAAGTTTGTGTTGGAAGCCGATTAATAAGGTAAGTAGCAGTCAAAATAGCATATCTCCAAAGGTATTTTGGAACTTTAGTTTGAAAAATTAAAGCACGAGCAACTTCAAGTAGATGTCTATTTTTCATTTCGGCAACTCCATTATGTTGAGGAGTATAATTACAAGAACTTTGATGAATTATCCCATTTTTGACGAAAAAATCTCCTAACATCTTATTAAAAAAATTCCTTCCCATTATCACTCTGAAAAATTTGAATTTTGGTTTGAAACTGTGTGTGTATCATGGTGTAAAAGTTTTGAAACACTCCCAACTTCTAATTTATCTTTTAAAAGAAAGACCCAACATACTCTAGTGTGGTCATTAATGAAAGTGACAAACCAACATTTGCCAGACCAAGTGGGCACTCTAAAAGGACCTCAAACATCACTGTGAATCAAGGTGAAAGGTTGTGATTTCTTATATGGTTGAGATGAAAAAACCGTGCGTTGATGTTTCGCTAATTCACAAGATTCACACCGAAATTTAAGCAAATTTTTATTCATTAATAACTTGGGAAACAAATGCTTTAAATACTGAAAGTTTGGATGTCCTAACCTATAATGCCATAACAAAATCTGACTATCACTAGAAACAGAAATAGAATTAAAACAAGTCTGCCGGTCTTGCCTTCCAGAGGTAGACCCATTATTGAAGAAGTAGAGACCTCCATCCTGTTTAGCAACCCCAATCGTCTTCCCTGAATTTGAATCCTGAAATTCACAATGAGAAGACCAAAAGTTAACTTGACAATTGAGATCAAGAGCCAATTTGCTAACAGATATAAGATTATACGATAAATTATGGACATGTAAGACATCTTTGAGAGTGAGAGATGGGGAGACGATTATGGTTCCTTTGCCGGCAACTGCAGCGAAAGAACCATCAGCAATTTTAACCTTTTGATTCCCTGCACACGGAGTATAAGACGAAAAGAATTCCGAGATACCAGTCACGTGATCAGTAGCCCCTGAATCTAATATCCAGTTGCTATGAGATTTGATGCAGGCAATTGTAGCTGTAAACGTATTACCTGACTGAGCTATGGAACATGATGAGCCAGAATTTCCTAAGGAATGAGATTGAACCATTTTACACAGATGCTTCATTTGTTCCTTTGTGAATGGAAGTGGTTCTGAGGAAGACTGCTGCTCTGAATCTGTAGTGCTTGATTGGAATGCTCGGGTTCCTCCCCTTTTTTTGTTATCCCGTTTCTTCCAATTTGCTGGTTTGCCATGAAGCTTCCAACAACTATCCCTAGTATGACCTGGCCACTTGCAATGATCACACCACAATCTCTGCTTTCCTTCCCGCTTATCATCATCTACTGCTTTATCAAAGACTACAAGTGCAGATCCTTCACTCTCTGCACGGGGTTCACGTTTGTCTCTCAACATCACAGATCGTCGAGCCTCTTCTCTCCATACCTCTAAAATAGTAGGCAATGGTATCCTGCCTAAAATACGACCTCGAACTTCGTCTAGATCTTTGTTTAATCCAGCCAAGAAGACAAACACGCGACTTCGCTCAACTTTCTTCTTGTAACGAGCACTATTATTCGGGTTTTCCCATTCTTCGGTTTCAAACAAATCCAATTCTTGCCATATGGCCATCATGTCATGGTAGTAAGCTGTAACCCCATGATCCCCTTGTTGCATCTTCCACAATCGGTTATTGAGTTCGAACATTTGAGAATGGTTGTCTAGGTCCGAGTACATTTTCTTAACCGCTTGCCAGATATCCCGAGCGGTCGGCAAGAACATGTAGGGTTTACCAAGACCAGCTTCCATGGAATTAATCAACCACGAAGTAACCATCGAATTCTCCTCGCGCCAAGACTTAAAGCCCGGGTCGTTAGACGGAGGTGGTATCACCTCGCCATTCACATAGCCTAATTTTCTTTTGCCATCAATAAACAGTCTCATTGATTGTGCCCATTCAAGGTAGTTTCTCCCATTCAACTTGTGACTGATGTTTGCCACCGGGTTTTCACTCACAGAATAAATAGAAGTAAACTGTGATATAGAATCCATGAACGTAGAAGATGGGCTTATAGTGGAACCACTAGCCGAATCTGTGAGACCCGGAGTAGTAGCACCCACCATAGCAAGTTTATAATTCATAGATCACGATGATTAGCACTAAACAAATCTGGAACCAGTTAAACCAAACAAATCTGGTGTGTCACTGGCGAAAAAAAATCAGTCGCCACAACACTTAAAAAAACAGTTTCTAACCAAGCCACGTTAAACCAAACTTGAGATAAACTAACTAAGCCAAATACGAACCCAATCGACCAAACCATGGGCTGGAACAGGTGCGGAATAGTAAGACGAGATTGTTTGGAGAGTTTGGCGGTGATTGGAGCAGCGACGCGCCGTCACGCGCGGCTACAGTGGAGGCGCGTGAGATCCACGCGCAGGGAGCTGGTGGCGCGTGTAGGCGCGTGAGGGGTCGGTTCCCGGTGATTTTTCTGGCGTGAGGTAGTCTGAAGATTCCGAGTGACTTTGTGTGGGTGGTGTGATTAAAACACGATACACGTACCTAGAGTTTGAGAATGCAGTGTGCGGCTAGGGTTTTGGCCGGAATAAACTGCCTATGGAGTTCTTAACACTCCTCTGATACCATATAGAATTTAGAGAGAACTATTATTCTTATTCCATGATAATAAAGAATGAAAAACAATGCACCTTATATAGGAAATAAACACAACTCCTAATTAACCTAGAGTCCCTATCAAGGTGGGATTCTACCCACAAATAAAATAACTAAAATAAATAATACTGAATTATCAATACATACAATAAGGTATCTATTGAAAAATAAAGACATGGCAGGTGAGATGCTTACAAAATATAAATTTGAGGTCGAAAATCACTTGAATAAGAAAACAAAAAGATTTAGATCTAACATGGGAGGTGAATATGAGTCTAATCCTTTTAATGCTCGTTTGGTTCGAGCTCTGGTTCATTGTTGGAATCCTAAATTAGTAAAGTTCCATTGTAGTTCATGTCATGAGGTTGATCATAAGCTGTCAAGGTTCGTACTTTTCATGTGAAATTACCATTTTAGGTTCCAGGAACTGAACCAAACTAGTTAATGCCTTTCATGGGGAACATGGCATAATTCTCGAGACTACACCTCCATACTCACCGAATCAAATAGGGTGGGAAAAAGGAAAAATAGAACACTTGGGTCCATTCGATAAGAAAGTTTGAAAATTACTGAAAACATTACTAAAATTATGATAAGTTGGAAAAAGAGACATGGGGATTTGGTGAAATGTTCTCCATCTTTTTTCTCTTTTGTTCATGGAAAATTTTCTTACCCATTGCCCAAAGAATTGGATTCCATGGAAAAACTGAAAAGGTAATAGGACATTTCACCAAACCACTCATGTCTTTTTGCAACTTCTAATAAATTTTGTTGTGTTTCCGATCATTTTCCGGCTTTTTTTTTTCATCAGACACTGTTATAGAAATGGTAAATGCCGCTTATTAGTTCTGGGCAACACTGAAGCCTGAACTCGTGTATTCATATGAGAACAGGTCCGTTTAGGATGGCATGATGCCGGTACATATAACAAGAATATCGAGGAGTGGCCACAAAGAGGTGGAGCTAATGGAAGTTTACGATTTGAAATTGAACAGAAACATGCAGCAAATGCTGGTAAGTCTTCATATATTCATATTAATATATGTTTAGTTGATAATGATGTAGCCTTACAAGTTGATTTACAGGGCTTATTAATGCAATTAAACTTCTCCAGCCTATCAAAGACAAGTATCCGGGTGTGACTTATGCGGATTTATTCCAATTGGCCAGTGCTACTGCTGTGGAGGTCATTCTTGATGTTCTGTTGTTGATATGGGGAAAAAACACTGAGGGCTTTCTTTGACTTTGCCCTCTAATTTATGTTTGAAACTAGTTACCCCCAGTTTTCATAATCCCCAGACTTTGCGTCCTGCATGAGATGGAATCTCAGAGAAATACGTAAAAACACGGGGTTAAGTCAAAGGATTACGTTAAAAAAATTATATATGCTCCTTATTTTTATGTAATACTTTGAGATTGCTCCGCGTGCGGGACAAAGTCTAATGATTATGAAATAAGGGTAAGTCTAATTTCACAATAAAAATATGGGGCAAAGTCAAAAGAGCCCAAACACTAATTCAGACATTGGTTTTGGTGATCTAATTATTGGACTACAGGAGGCTGGGGGCCCGAAAATCCCAATGAAGTATGGAAGAGTAGATGTGTCTGGACCTGACCAATGTCCAGAAGAAGGGCGGCTGCCTGGTACGATAAATCTAACTCTAAGCAGACGTTGCGCTAGACAAAAAAGTAACAAACAACAGAAAAAATCTGAATTAATTTAATACCTTCCTCCATATATGAGATAATTGGTTAGAGAAACAGTTGAAGGAGGCATGTAAAGCTTTGGTGGGTGAGTCGTATTTGTCTATCTATATTTAATTTTTTTTGCAGTTTCTTAAAGAGAGAGAGAGAGAGAGAGAGAGAGAAATAGTTGAACCACGCATTAATTGCCATATTTAAGGACTTGGAAATGGCATATATTGTTAGAACATAGATCTAACATGCCATGCATGTTCTCTGTGCTATCCAAAGAGAGCTTCATATGCTTGGTTCTTCGAAATGAGATTAAGTACCGTCACTTGTAGTTGATGTAATGTAGCTTTGATGGACTCTACTAATTTTTACTGACTTATTGCAAGAGGCATCCATTGGTAGTGGAGAATTCTCTTAGCATAGTGCTATTACGTCATTTCATTTATGCTAAGACTGATAATCATCCACTGTCAATACCTGCAGACATGAGATGTAATTATTTTTTTTTCCTATCAAAAAAATATTTCTACAAATCAAGTATGGCCAACTACATCTCTGCTTTGTAATGTATCTTTATTTTTCCCAAAATTTTAAAAAAAAAAAAGAAAGAAAAAAAGAAGAAGAAAGAAATAAAGAGAAATTAAAAGAAATCATACCGGATCATATAATTTTAAGTGGCCTACTACTTCCTAGGGTTTCAGAGTTACTTGGTTCTTGAGATCCTAATGTAATAGTTTGTCTGATTTTGCTACTGAATTCTGAAGTTTTTTATGTCATGATTAGATGCTGGCCCTCCTTCACCTGCTTCTCATTTACGGGATGTCTTCTACAGGATGGGATTGAATGACAAGGTTATTTACTATTTCTATACTAATTATTTATCTTGTAGGCTCCGATAAAAAGTTGGAAAATGATTGAAAAACAATTAAGATTTATGAGAAGTTGAAAAATGAGATGAGTGATTTGGTGAGATGTTCTCCATCTGTTTCTCTTTCTTCATGGAAATTGTTTTCTACCCATTTCCCAAAGAATTGTATTACATGGAAAAAACCAAATAGAAAGAGATTATGTTACCTAGTCACTCATTCTTTTTTTAACTTCTCTGAAAAATTAGTAGTGCTTTCAATCATTTTCCAACTTTTTTATCAAACACACCATTAATGTCACTATTAAGTGGTTGTATATTTACAAATTGAAATGATTGTCCTTCAGGAAATAGTTGCACTATCTGGTGCACACACATTGGGAAGGTCCAGACCAGAACGCAGTGGTTGGGGCAAACCAGAGACTAAATATACGGTACATAAGCAACCATAGCTTTTGTTCAACTTAGAAAAACATTTTGTTAGACCGAGGTTGAAATTCCTTGTGCTTTCTTGTTAATTGAGATATCGAGTTGCATATCACGAATTTTAACTGCCATGTGCTATTTGTAAGCCAAATGCAATGATTACTTGCCAAAGGTTGCAAGCCCCTTATTTGTGATATTTTCTGCTTTAATTTAATGGCAAGCTAATAGTTTGGTAGAGATCGGGGCCATTGTTAAAAGTCATATAGATATTTTTTGTTAAATATAAACATCATACATGTAGAGTATGAAGTCTGGACACGTGAGGCAGAAAATACAAGATTAATTTATCAGAAACAACATAATTAGTGGTGAATGAAAACTTACTTACTATGACGAGATATGGTGCATTGATTATGTCTGGAAAAATGGAACACTCATAAGTTAAGATGTCCCAAAAAGGAGGCGCTAAGTGTTGGCTTTGCTCCACCGGAGCCAACCATATTAATACTTTTTTTTTATAATATATTTATTTAGAGATAAAACCATTGAACCATATTCACTGCATGCAGAAAGATGGACCAGGAGCCCCGGGAGGACAGTCTTGGACAGCGCAGTGGCTAAAATTTGATAATTCCTACTTCAAGGTGTACTATGAAAACAATTATTTCTTTTTTTTTTCTTATTCGGAAAAAAATACGCTTATTATTCTAGCTATTTTCAATTGACTGCTACAGGATATCAAAGAAAAAAGGGACGAAGATCTACTGGTTTTACCAACAGATGCTGCTCTTTTTGAAGATCCATCATTTAAGGTGAAAGGAAGCGAAGTTCAAATTCTAGAGAATTTTTCGGTTAAAAGCTGCATCCTTTATTTTGAATAATATTTATGTAAATATGCATCCAGGTATATGCTGAGAAATACGCTGAAGATCAGGAGGCATTTTCCAAGGATTATGCTGAAGCTCATGCCAAACTCAGCAACCTTGGAGCTAAATTTGATCCTCCGGAGGTTTGTTAGGCTCGTGTGTTTATTATGTTTATACATAACCAAACCCCCCCCCCCCCCCCCCCCCCCCCCCCCAACCTCTCCCTTCCCTTTTGCCTGAATCACATCATTGCACAACCATACGGGGAGGGGGAAATTGCTACAAGCTGCAGCTGGTGGGACTTGAACTTGGGACCTCCAAATTTAGTGCAAGTCCTTTACCACTAGGACAACTGGACAAGCAACTTGCTCACGTAATCCCCCCGTCACAAATTAAGAGTCCACTGTCCTTTTCAAAGACATAATCAATGCACCCAAACTCATGATAGAAAGCAAGTTTTATTTTAAAACATTCACTATGATGAAATTAGTGCATTCTTAAAAAATGTGAAAGTCAAACATGGACTCTTAATGAGGTATGGAGGTAGTATAATTTTTGTTGTAGGTGCATTTCATTGCACTTAAATTTCATGTATAATGCCGAAAATTCTACTCCATCTTTAGTGACGTTTCGATTGTCTTAATTTCGGTATGAACCAATAGTTGTGGTACAACTTGCTTTAGCCTATTTTACCTTTTCCATAAAATTTGTCCTCTTCACGTTTTTCTATTCTGTTGAAAACTATTCTTCCACGTGAAACATTTCCAAGGATCAATTCAAGTTTGCTGTTGGGGCGTACTAGAACTTAATGATTTTACTCAACGAGACACTCCTGCCAAAGCCAACGGAGGTTTAAGCAGTTGTACTTTTTTTGCCGCCTTAGTTGTATGTCGCTTTGGCAATAGAGCTAGCCTTTGCCTATTTTGGTTTACTCTCCGAGGTGCACTTTGGCAAGCAACATAATCAAGTGTTGTGGTTTTCCCCTTTGAAGACCATGCTGTATAATTTATATGGAATCTTTTTGTACCAGGGTTTCTCACTATATGATGCTCCCACAACAGCTGCACCCGAGAAGTTTTCTGCGGCCAAGTACTCATCTAAGAAGGTAGTAATCAAATAAACCATAACCGCATTAGAGGGCGTGAGTGATTGCATCTTTTTAATAATTGAGCTGGGCTTATAAACTTGGCTAATTATTATTATTATTATTATTTTATGAATTTGATTGATTATTTATGTCTATTATGTTCGTAAACTCCCTCCATCCCAAATTAGGAGTTGTGCTATTTCTTTTTGAGATGTCCAAAATTGAGAGTCCACCTTCCTTTTTAGAACATAATCAACGTACCAAAACTGAAGATAAACAAGTTTTGTTCTAAACCATTGATTTTAATGAAATTAGAGCAGTCTTAGAAATTTTGAGAGTCAAATATGGACTCTTAATTAGGAGCAGAGGAAAGTGTATCACATATAAAATAAAAAATGTACCAGCATCATTTTTTGGAATTACCAGAAGCCCTCTTACTATTTTAGTCTATGGTTGTATAGCATATTTATGATTTTCTTGCATGAATACACTTGGGTTGTGTTTGGATGCGCCAATACACCTATTCTTGCTTCAGTTCCAATTCCAAAGCTTAGAATTGGGGTTACCAACACATCCTATAGTTCATTTTGAACTAATTTTGCTTCAAGTCCCATTACAAAGCTTTCCATTCGGGGTTTCCCACACACACCGTAATGGTTGTTGCAATATGGTTAAATCATTTACTTCCCATGTTAATTTTAGGATTAAAATACAAATACCTTTGTTTTCGGCCCCTATAGAGTAATGGTAAAGTTGTCAATGTGGATCATATGTTTAAAAATCGATGGCTCAGACTTATCAAGTAGTTTTGCCTTTGGCGAGGACTCATTTAAATAGGAAAAAAAATGTCAAAATCTGAGCCATCCACTTTTACGCATGGTTGAGATTTCTTCAACTCTCACTCTGGAGGAGCCTGATTAGCTTTAAAATAACCAAGGAGATGAAACTATTATGAAATCCTTTGAACTCAAATCTAAACTTAGAAAAGTCTATCTGTAAGACATAATATGTAAAGTATTGAATCACTATTTTGAAATGCAGAGAGAGCTATCGGATAATATGAAGCAGAAGATTCGAGCAGAGTATGAAGGATTGGGGGGAAGCCCAGATAAGCCTCTTCAATCCAACTACTTCCTTAATATCATTATTGTGATTGCTGTTTTGGCCGTTTTGACATATCTATTCGGAAACTAATTTTGTTGCGTAATATTCTATACAAGTTTTCCATTTTTGGTTGCTTTTGGCATTACGTAGCATTTTGTTATGGCATAATATTTGTTCATATGACATATAGTGATAACTCAAAAGAGGGTTTGTTTCATCAGTTCCCAAGGAAAATAATTGAATTCCATGAAGAAGTTTTGTACGGAGACGTTTCCATGGAAATGATTACTTAGTGGGAAAGGTGGTCTTTTGACGTGGAGAAGGAGAAAATTAAGTTTAGGCCAAAGTTGTACCTAAACTTTCCAATCAAACACCAAATAATAAGTATGAGGTTTCAGCATTTTCCGTAGAAAAATGTTCTATGCTAAACAAGTGCATGGAAAATGCAAAAATTAAGCTAAAGCAAGTTTTACCATGTTAGTTGATTAGTTGGGACAAAAAGCAATCAAATACCCCTAAAGCTGGAAAAAATGGAGTGATTATTTTCCATCAAAAAGAAGTGTAAGTTACCTACCCCTTAAGGTTCAGTTGATTGCAAAGTTGAAAAATATGAGATTCAGTGGAAATTTGGATTACAAATATGCTTTTTACATTTGTAAGATCTTGACTATATAGGTAGTATTTAAGTTGTATGGGAAGCTAAAGGAAGCAGCGTAATGAAGAAATTGCTGAAATGGATGAGCTTTCTTTTGGTAGATGGTAATCAATTCAAGACCTCCCAGAGAGTCCGGGTCAATCATTACCATCATTCCTGAACTTGAACCCACCTCGTTAATAATAACTCAAGCTAAAAAGGCCGGGACAAGTTTCCACATACACAAGTGAGGACTTTTAAGTACATCAAAAAAAGTCAAAATAGAGTGAATCTTCAGCGTTTACCGGTTGACCTGCGCAAGTCGGAAAGGAAGACGGGTGCAAGCTAGGAGAAGAAGGTTTTCAATCCTTGCAAGCCCTATTTGGGTTCCTTTGCTTCCTCTAGATGTTTTCTTTCTCTAAGGCCAGTTACAGCTGTCTGATACGGGTAGGTACTCCTGCCTGTAATAAGTTTTAAAGGCAGCTCCTCGCCTCCTCATGTAAATATCCCATGTCACCGGCGACTTTAATGAAAGATTTGATCCTTATTGATGGCCGAGAAATGAAAAATAAACAATTACATGCTTTTAGGGTGGGTTTGACCGGCTAACATGAAAAAGAATTCGATTTCATGGAATTGTTTTCCGTGGAAAACAATAACGTAGGTTGGGCTGTTGGTTTTGGATTACTTGAAAAATGCAGAAGTTGGGCTAAACCATTTTCTACCAATGGGTATGAGATCCAAAAAAAGTACGTAATCAAAAACCTCTAAACATTGAAAACATAACTTTTTTTTTAGCATATTTCATGAAAAAAATGTTATTTAACGCACCCTATAAGTTGTAGGGCAATTATTAGTGAGTTCTGCTCTAATAAAAATATTTGATCAAGTGTTTGGACATATGCATCTGGGTTAAATAGTTCTATTTCATTAATATTGTGGAGTAGTGGAATGGTAGGTATTTTTCACCATAGGTTATGGTGGGTACTTTTCTAAATTAACATATTTTTAAGCTTCGAACTGCTAATTTAACAATTTTTTAGTTGTGTTTACAAGATATTAAAAAGATCAACTGTTGAATTTGAGAATTTTTTTCATAAACAAAACTATATATTTTGATGTTTTAAGTAATATAGAGTATTCATTATTGTGTGTGCATATATATCATAGTAAGTTACACCACACTATTATTTATCACAAATTAGAAAGAACATGAAGTGTTTATCATATTAATCATCATATATACAGTTAATATAATAATTTTTGACAAATCATTGCTCTTAAATACAATAAAAATGTGCAAAATTAGAGAGATATCCAACAAAAATGGTGGAAAATACCTACAATTTCGCTCCTCTAATATTGTGTATAACTATTAAAGTAATTAGGTACAATAGTCAAAGCGCTTGATCCATTGATTTAATCAAGGTAACAATGTTAAATATATCTCCTTGGGGACAATTCATTTCCCTACTGGGTCAAAAGTGGTGGATAATGGATGATTAGAGTGGAAAAAATGATAAAACACAATAACATAAGAAGTAGTTTATAAAAGCAACTCGAATATTACAATGGAGAGAGATCTCAAAACTTGATGATCTCTAAATACAAACTAATACTCCTTATATAAAGGAAAGCTTATAATTAAACGAATAGGCGATAATACATTCAACAATGGTGAGCCTTTACAAAAGTAATAGTAAAAAGTATAATAATTATACAACACACCAAATTAAAAAGTAACTTTAATAAAATGTGGTGTTATTTACACCCACCAAATGTGTTACAAACACTATTTCCAAAAATTAACTAAAAACACATTTTAACACCTTTTTTTTAATCACAAACACCCCCTCCTTTGCCTGATATTAGGTAAGTGCACAGCAACGTGCTTTCCTCTTGTGAGCCGAGTTTATGTAAGTACACTAATCTCTTATTAGGCGGGTCTTATTTGAAAAACACTCCAGTAATTCACTGTATGATGTTAGGCAAGTTCTTATAAACAAATTCTCCCTAAATGAGGTGAGTGTGTGTGACTGCACTCACCTCTCATTAAGCGAGTCTTAGGGGGTGTTAGTGATTAGAAATTTACCTTAAGGGGTGTTTGTGACAAATATAGGGAGTGTAAATAACACCATCCTTAATAAAAGAGGTATGCCAAAGTTGTTTGCCAAGATGTCACATGGGAGGGAATCCAAAGAGGTTTTTTTTTTTTTACTAACACTAAGTTGGATTATTCGAATGGATCATATGAGTCATCATGTCCAACAAAGGCATCTGTATCTGAACTTTCCAATTAATTGGAATTATCATCGTCATCATGCCTTTCATTTAAACTGAATAAATGGTTAAGAAGCATGTTTGACAATGGATGCTAAGGGTTCCAAACTTCTTGTCCTTATAAAATATCTGGTGGTATTGTATCTATGTTTGCATCATTGAGCACACAAATTCTTTAGAGAAAGTTGGTCCATTCTTTATCAATGGGTTATTGGGGAGTCTTTGAAAGATTATAATGGAACCATTGTCGTAGCCTAGCATTTGTATTTGTAGAATTATTTTCCAAAGGATTTGTAGGATCATGAAGGAGCATCTTCATAGGTTTATGGAATGTAACCAGGATATAAGTTTCATAATGCACTTGGAGTTCGTGGTGCCATTGTTCAGCGGGTTTGAACTAGTTTACAAATTTTTAGAAATTGAGAAAGTTTTCATTCATGTGAAGATAAGCTTGAGGATTGTTCCAAATAATATGGAGGTAAAATAATAATCTGGGAATATGGAACATGAAACCAACAGTGTATCAATCACACATGTACCATAGGAAACGTAGGGCTTATTTTGGCAGTGAAAAGAAATCGTGGATATGAAAGAAAGTGAGATAAAGGAATTTTGGGTGGAATTTTAATCCTTTGAAAACTAAACCATGTTTGAAGATTGTTATTTCAAGATATTGATTGAAATTTTCAATGCTTCGTGTTCATAAAAGCTTGTTGAGGATTATATTTTGGACTTCATAAGGGAGATTCTGGATTTTTCGAGGGAGATTTTTAATGGGCTTAAAAGGGTACAAACATGGGACGATTGGAGAAATCATCTGTAGATGTGGTGCTAATGGTCTGGAAAAGAAATTTGCAAGGATATATGTCCGCATGCAACCAACAGTGAAACAATAAGAAGTTTAGAATCCTCTACATCCACTGTCAGACAGGTTTCTTGATCATCTATTCAGTTTTAAAGAAAGGCATGGAGATTCCAACAGATTGCAAAGTTCAGATACATAAACTTTTGTTGTACAGGATGACTCGGATAACTTATTTGACTCAGATGGACCTTTGTAGCCCAACTCAATGTTGGTAGAAACAAACAATGTTCCCTTTGGATTCCCTCCCATGTGATATATTGACAGGCAGTTTTGACAGACCTTTTTTAAAAAAATTCTTTTTCAATTTAGCGTGATGTATAATTATTGTGCTTTTTACTGTTTACTTTTATAAAAGCATCTGTGGAAGGCTTATAAGAAATATAAGTTTTTAAAAACTGAAATAAAGTCCGTCATCATAAAAAACTTATAAGAAATATTAACTTGAGGAAGGCTTCACATCGGTGGTTGAAAGCGAGCGTCCCAAGTGTGGAAGTGGGTATCCCATTCTTGGAAATGAGCCATGATATCGGCATATTACTCCTCATTTTGCTTGGCTCTGGCCTCCTCTTGCCTTGCTAACACCTCGTATCGCTCATTGCTTTCTTGGCAAAAATTGTTCATCTGTTTGATTTGGCGCTCTTCCATGGCAATCATCATTTGGTTGATCTCTTCGAACCTTGTTGGTTGCGTAGCTTATGCCGAAGAGCTTTCACCCCGAGCCACATATACCCTTTTTTCAGCACTTCAGGGGATGAACTTACTCCTTATGTCCCTTCTCTTCTGCTTCCACTTCTTCTTCCTCTATGGCCGTAGAGCCTTTGCTGGGAAGTATGTGGAATTTCCTTTATGTTCGTTTCAACGCATAATTGTTGACAACTCCAAGTTGCTTGATTATTTGGTCCCCTTCCTTATCCTCTACTCTATAATGAGCACAAAATCTTGTAATTAACACCCTTATTTTAATAGTTTATTTTCCATCAAGCTTTGTTGCCATTCACCCAATCATTTTTACAAAGTAGTGCATGAGGCAAATGTTTTGGTCTAACGCAATGTTGTATACAATTAAAGCCTCTTCAAGATAATATGGCTTTTGTGGGTGGTGGGATATAAACAATTGCATACCACCATCCAAAGCTTGTGCATGTAAGATATGAGTTATGTGGCATTGAATTTGGTTTAGAAGTCCTTGTTAAAGCCTCGTGTACAATGTTTTCATCTTGCGCGTTTTTAATAGATGCATATGGCAGTACATATTGTGAAACAACCAGAACTTGTAAAAAATTACTCAATATTAAGGGATTGATAGGAATTTCCTTACCTCGGACGAAAGTGTAGCAATCGTAACTTTCCTTTTTCAATAAGTGAAACAATGAACTCGCGGTAAATGGTGGCATTACAATCACTGATGTTTGTTTTGAGAAAGTTTTTCCACCCAACCCTTCGTAATTTTCAATTGCGGCAGCCTTCTGTGCCACAACCATCCGACTGCTGAACCAATCTTCATATCAAGGGTTTTGAAGTGCGAATGGACAAAAATGGTATGAAGATTGGTTCAGTGGTCGGACGGTTGTGGCGGAGAAAGCTATGACAATTGAACATTTTGTTGATTTTCCATTCTTGCTCATATTTGCACGAAGGGTGGGGTGGAAAAATTTTCTCAAAACAAACACTGGTTATTGTAATGCCACCATTTTTCGCAAGTTCATTGCTTTAGTTATTGAAAAGGAGAGTTACGATTGCTACGCTTTCGTCTGAGTTAAAGAAATTCCCTTTAATCTTTTAGTATTAAGCAATTTGTTAGAAGTTCCAGTTGTTTCACAATATGTACTGCCATATGCATCTACTAAAAACGCATCGGATGAAAATACTGTACATGAGGCTCTCACGGAGACTTTTAAACCACATAACAAATTCAAAATCAATCTCCTACCCCATATGCACAAGCTTTGGATGGTGGTGTACAATTGTTTATATCCTACCACCCACAGAAGCCATTTTTATCTTGATGAGGCTTTAATTGTATACATCACTGCTTTAGACCAAAATAATTGGCTTATGCGCTACTTTATAAAAATGATTAGGGGAATGGTAACCAAGCTTGAAGAAAAATAAACTATTAAAATGGGGGTGCTAATTATAAGATTTTATGCGCATTACAGAGTAGAGGATAAATAAGGGAGCCAAATAATCAAGCAACTCGGAGTTGTTAACCGTTCTACGTTGAAACGATCACAATGGCAACTCCATATACGTCCCACCTATGGCCATGGAGGAAGTGGAAACGAAATAGAAGGGGCGTGAGGAGTAAGTTCAGCCCCTAAGGTGCCAAAAGAGAGCACATGTGGCTTGGGGTAAAGGCTTCCGCAACTAATAGGATTCGAAGAGATTAAACAATTGAAGCTTGCCATGGAGGAGCGCCAAATCAAGCGAATGGACGATTTTCGTCAAAAAAGCAACGAGCAATACGAGGCGTTAGTAAGGTAAGAGGAGGCCCGAGCCAACCAAAATGAGGAGCGATACACAGATATCATGGCTCGTTTCCAAGAATAAGATACCCATTTCCACACATGGGACGCTCGCTTTCAACCACTGATGTAAAGCCTTCCTCTAATTAATATTTCTTGTAGGTTTTTAAAGATAATGGACTTTATTTTAGTTTTTAAGACTTGTGCTAAGTTTTTGGTTTTTTTTTTTTTTTTTTTAAGTTTGTTTTGGATTTAGTATGGTATCTTGAATTAATGCTTTCAATATCATGTTATTATGCTAATTATAATCCAACTTTGCTTTTTAGTTTGTATATATATATGTGTGTGTTATTTTCTGTTTTTAGCTTTTTTATTTATCCATATAAAATGTCTCAACAAAATTCATTGCTTAAAGCATTGGGAAAAATGCTCATTTCAAGTTGGGGGGTAAGAAAATTCAATTTTGCTTCAAGTATTTTGAATATTTTAAGTAATTTCCTATCATTTTCCATGTATAGACCCCTAATTTTTATTATTATTTGAAATCATGATATATTTTAATCTCCATGTTTAAAATTCCATTTCATGATCTTAGCATGAAAACTCTTGATTAGGATAAGCATTCAAAATTTTATCTCTCATTTTCTATTTTTAAGTTCCTCAATTTGCCTTTTACATCCAAAATGAACATTTTTGCTTTAAAATTGAATTTTTGCTATGACAAATTGAGTTGTTTTTATCTTAGAAAGAAATTTTGTTTCTAAGAAAACCTCTCTTTTTTGCAACAAGAACCTTCACTGATTGAATTTGAAAAGCATGATAAAAACACTTGAAAAAGGCTTTGTATCTAAACTTGATTTAATACTTTACTTAGTAATTGTATAACCTATTTTTGATACTCGAAATAGATGGAAAATGCTTCCTTGTTAACTATTGTGAAACTGCCTTGTGAAAAATAAACTAGCTTAAAAAACAAAAATTCAATGGAAAAGGCTACATATTCACCATGTGTGAAAACGCTCTATTCTCTTGTTAAAAATCCAAGATCAAAAGAAAAGAAGAATAAGCTAATTTGTTTTATAAAAAAAAGGTTACATTTTTACTTAAATATTTTACTTCTTTTCAAAAGAAAATCAAAATTATTTCTTTATATGTTAAAAGTTCTTTTAAATCAAAATTTCGCACACGCAAGAAAAACAATATTTGAAACTCATGTCTAAATTTATATAGGTGCTTTATGATTTTGTTTGTTTGCTACACATTTTGAAGAGGCATTTAAAATGCCAAAATCATGTTTTGCACAATAAGAATTGGAATTAAACATGAATGTTAACCGATATCTTGATTTAAATGTTAGTAGGTAGCATTTCTAAAAACCTTCATGAGAAGACCATTCTTCCTCTTTGGGAACTTTAAGGTTTAAAGGCACGATGCATATAACCAAATGCATCCTTTTTGTAGGTATATTACATAGGCTTGCTAAGGGACTAGCTAGTAGTAAGTTGAGGAGGGGGGGTTATAAGCTCATTATAATGACTATGTAAATACGATTATGTAAGCATTATATTGAGTTTATATGGCTAAACACATCGACAAAACCTCAAATTATTACTTGTTGATTCCTAAGCAATTAATGTTATTAATTTTTATTGTAAGCTTGGTTTTGTATGTTGTGAGTTAACTTGATCAACGAACATTTGTAAAAGAAAAGTAAGAATGAAAGTATGGCAGTAATGAGAATGTTTGAGGAAAGACATCAGATGAAGTAAGATCGATTTTAAGTCATGCTAGCACATGCCAAAATGATCCTGAGAGCTTCCAAGATCGATCTTGCTTATTTCCTGCCAGCAACCAAGAAGTAAGATCGATCTTACTTAAGGCAGGATTGATTTTGGTTCCCTGCAGATATTTTTTCCCACTTGGCCTACTTTTGTACAACTCTTCAAGACAATTTATGCCACTTGCACCCCGCTTCCTTGGGACATTTATATATAGAGAAAGTAAGGTTCAAGCTTGAAAATATACAACTTTAGATAAAGATTACATCTTTGTAATTGTGAAAATTATGAGAAAGATTAAATTAGCTTTTAAAGAGAAACTTCATTCTTCTTCTTGTATTCTCAATCGCTTGTAACAGACTCATCTCATATCAATTAATACAAGTGTTTTCTTGATTATCCTTCATTTGTATCATGTTTTCATTTTCTATGGAGGGGTAAATCACCTAGTTAAGGCTAAGGGGTGAGTTTGTTGTAAAAAAAACATAGTCAAGTTTTCAATTCTTTAAAACTTTATGCCTAATGTTGCCAAATAATTATGCTTGTCAATTGTCATATATTGATCATATTACATACTTTTTGATTGCTTAAAACACCATAAAGAGTAGGCAAATTCAATTTTAATCTTTTTTACTTTTATGCTATGTATATGGAATTCTTTGGAGATTAATGGATATGTTTAGTACATGAATGATACTTAGACTTTTCATGCCATGTATAATGAGTGTTAATTAAATCATTTACATACAAACAAAGTACTTCAAGTGAGCATATATTATTTATCAACCACCATTAAATTGATGGTTATGATATCCACATAAAATTAAAAAAGTTTGTCTCAAATATGGTCACATCTTGTGGTTAAGTGTGAAGTATGGTTTTATTTTTTCTTGTCACCTATATCACTTAAACACACTGTGTGCTTATGATTAAGGACTCTCTAATTGCTCATTTATTCTCATAAATGTGATGTTTGCCTTCTTTTATGAGGAAGTCTAGTGGAGTTGGATTGGTTGTATTCCCTCGAAATCATTTATCGCCAATGCTTAGGCTTTCAATTGGTAAGCAAACCTAAGCACATTAAGGTGAACGGATGCGCTAAATTGGATTCACAAATCATGATTTCCAAGAACAACAAATAAACCCCCGAAGCCTTTTTTTTTTTTTAATACAAGAATAATCTCATCACTTTAAAATTTGTTTTACAACTTTTACAAAACAATTTCAAATACAATTTTAAATCAATCAATCTTTAAGAAATAAACATGTGACCTACAAACTTTCGCCCCTCCCTGTGGTTCAACACTTGAATTTTCGAATAATATATTGCAACTTGACCGCCTACACTTGGGTGTATACGATTGCAATAATAATTGGGTGTATACGATTGCACTATAAAATATTGCAATTGTATACATCCAAGTGTAGGCATAAAATAGCTAGGTGATTTATCCCTCCATAAAAGATAAATACATGATACAAATAAGGGATAATTAGCAAAACAATTGTATTAATTGGTATAAGATGAGTTTATTATAAGTGACTAAGAATACAAGAAGAAGAATGAAGTTTCTCTCTCTAAAAGCTAATTTAATTTCTCATAATTCTCACAATTACAATGACGTAATATTTCTCTATTGTTGTATATTTTTAAGCTTGAACTTTACTCTATATATATAGATGTCCCAAGGAGGTGGGGTGTAGGTGGCACAAGTTGTATTGAAGAGTTGTACAAAAGTGGGCCAAGTGGGAAAAAAATATCTACCAGGGACCAAGATTGATCTTGCTTCTTGGTTGCTAGCATGAAATGAGCAAGATCGATCTTAGGTGGCCAAGATCGATCTTGGAAGCTCTCAAGATCATTTTGGCAGATGCTAGCAAGACTTAAGATTGATCTTGGAATAACCAAGATCGATATTACTTTAGCTTAGTTATTTCTTTATTTCCTCAAACATTATCATTGCTGCCATACTTTCATTTTTGCTTTTCTTTTGCACATGTTTCCTGATCAAGTTAATTCACTATATTCACACCATACAAAACCAAGCTTGTAACAAAAATTAGTAACATTAATTGCTTAGGAATCAACGAGTAATAATTCGAGGTTTTATCGATGTGTTTACCCATATAAATTCAATATAATGCTTACATAATCGCATTTATATAGTTATTATAATGCGCTTATCAATGTGTTTTGCTTGCTTTTAAAGAGATAGATGATTGCGAGAGAGTTTATGCACATGAACTTTTCAGGACACTCATCTCATAAGTTAGATGTTATAACTTCGATTGAGCAGACATACTAAGTTCCACCATATAATTAAAAATATAGAGCTTTTCTTAAAAACTAGTAGATTGATAAGTCAAAGCAAATGAAGTATTCAGAGATTATTCGAAGACGACAAAAAGGGACCCCTCAGACTATTACCTTTTTTGAATTGTGAATGATGTAGAAAATTTTCGACATGACTACTAGCACACTAAAATATTGTTATAGCACTCCAAATTAAATTATTGTAAAATTGTATGAAGACATTTTTAGTATACTTATTGAGATACACTTAACATTTTTGGAGTGCTGGAATATTTAATTGGATTGAGAGCAAGTGTGAACAAACATACCCAAATTTTTTAACAAGTTTGTGTGATGTAGAATAACTAGCATAAAACTATTTTGCCAAACCCACAAGCCAAAAAGTGATGATGCTGGAATTTCTTACGACTAAGCCAGTTTGATCAGAAATGGCCGAAATAACCACAACAACCGGCATTGGCAATGAGGCATGCTGTTTTTATTTCAAAATTCATTATTTAGGTATCCGAATATGCAATTTTACTATTTATAGTATGGTTTACATTTTGCAATTTTTGATATTAATAGTGCATATTCCTCAATTTTTGCCATTTTTTGTATTTGGCAATTCTTATATACATTTTCTCCTTTTGTACATATTTCTTACGAGTTTTATGTTAATCGTTGGAAGACAAACAAATATCGAATAAAATGGTGAATTTTATAAAATTTTGTTGTTTTTGTAACTTAATGCTAAATTAGGTTGGAAATAAAATATATATTTATATAATCGAAGGGAAAAAGTCAATGCAGTTATAACATTACGTTTGCAGCACGAAATATAAGACTTGATTCTTATTTTATTTTTTCCATTCAAATATAAGACTTTTTTTTGGGGGATCAAATTCAAGTTTCCCAAAATAGAGTTTTGGTATTGTTAAAATAATATTTAGTTAGTTGTAATTATGCATTAAAAGCAAAAATTAACCGAAATACACGAAAGTTGACCCAAACACTTCGTAAATTAATTCTCAAAAAAAAAAAAAGACTTGATGCAGTAGATTTGTTTTTTCCAAGTTACTTGATGAAGTAGAACTAAAAACTTCAAACATGGTAACGTGTATGACATTAATTGGTAATTCAACAACTTTTTTGAATCTTTCATCTGTCTACACACCCAGTAGATACGTGTTTATTATTTGCTCACATCTTTTTAATTGCAGGGTATTATTTAATTCATAATAAAAAAATTACAAATAATCTAATATTTTAAAAAAATGTCTTTCCTGCGTAAAATATGTTACAAAAGACACATTAATTATCACTAAAAATAATTTTACAATGCTAAAATAGTCATATAGAGTGTTGATATTACTACTTAAAAAAAATTATTAACTTAAATGGTTAAATGTATTTTTACCAAGGCAGAAGGTCTCCAACCTAATTAAGCGTGCCTGGCTTTTATAGACTAAAGCACAAAGTGTGTCAGCATGATTGAAAATACATACTATTAAATATGTATAGGGTTTGGATCAGATCGGTTTTTTGTTTTAAATCTAAACTAAACTAATTCACTTGGTTTCAAAATTTTTGTACCAAATCTAAATTAATTATATAAAAAAACTAAACTAAACTAAACCAAACAATAACAGATTAAATTGTCAAGATAAAATTCAATTAAAAATAATTTAAAGTTACATAATTTCGTCACAGGAAACACATAATGCCAAATATTAGTTATCATACAATGTAAGTTTCAAGAAGATTGCAGTTCGAGTTCTATTAAGAAATAGACAATATCTCATTTTTTATTTTTAGAATTTAGTCTTTCGTCTTAACTTTATTTTCATTTATGTAAAATTCTTTGAGATATACATCCTCTTTTTTTTTTGAGGGAAGATGTATATCTCTTTTATTTACTACAAATAACTAAAAATTCTTCCCGTTTCGAGTGAGATTTAAACCCAATAAATCATTCAAATTTAAAAGTTACGAAAGCGAGAGCGTTAGTGTGGTGCAAAAAGGCAAATTAAACAAAAAAAGAGAGCGAGTTGGTTAGTCTATTAATTGGTAAAGGAGTTTAGTCAGATCTGTAATTAGACATTTCTTTTATTCAAATTAAAATCCAGAATATATGTGATGCGTGTTCAATATTAAACTTAATAAACATTTTTAAGATATACGATTGTGTTTGCTCAAAGTTGTAGAAAGATGATTTTGCTATCTTTCGGGTTACGAGTCCGAATTCTTGATTAACTTTCAATTTATATTTATGCCTGTAAAAAGTATTTTAATAATTAAATAGACACCAAAAATTTAGATTAAAAAAAAAGACAATGCTATTGGTTCGGTGCCTATGTACAAAGTCTATATATATTTACTTGGCACATGTGTACCAAATGAATGAATACATACTCAGTGTACGTCATGCCAAAAATATATATTTTTTTAAACACTAGCAAAGAAAATGCTGAATTTCATGGATAGATTCCAAACATGCTCCAACCTGCGGTTGTTGTTGACCCTTCTCTTCCGCAATTCATTCATTCATTCATTCAGACTTGCACGCCATCAAATCAAAACTACGTTATCTGTTCCACAAACCACAACTTTACTTGCTGCTATATACAACGTTATCTTCCGAATTATACTACTTTATCAAAAAGTTGTATATAAGATAAATTTTTAAATTTATATACTATTTTATCAATTTAAATAATTATTTTAACAATAATATTATTCTTATATGAAAAATGACAACATATAAATTTATTATAAATAGAAATAATAAAATCTTATATAAAAATCTGTGCTATATTTAACGTATATTAGAAATTAATCATTTTTAAAAATTAGTATTTAAAATGTACTTTTAGTACACATATTAACCTGACCGTTCTTGTATTTATATTAACCACACCCACACCCACATTACTATTACTTTATTTATCTACTTTTAAGATGCGTGAACATACTCAATCACTTATTCATTATTTATTAAAATAAAATGTGGTGTGATTTTTTAAGAGTGCTTCAATTTCCGGTTTTTATTAATATTTAGTTTTACTTCTATCTTTCATTTGATTCTTGAGTATCTAATAAGAGTATATTAATTGATTTTTGAAAATTGATTTTCGAGAATCGATTAGAAATCTATTACTTGATGTTTAAGAGTCGACATACTCGACTTTAAAGAATCGATTAACAAACTATTACTTAATGCTCCCGAATAAAAACGACTAATCACCCTTTTTTTTAATTAATACGTGATGGATAAACTAATTTTTATGTAAAATATTTATTTGTATTTAGAATTATTGCGTGTATTAAATATATATATTTATATATATGAATGTTCAACTTCTAAATCTGGGAACCTGTGTTGCGTTACTCTGTGACTGTAAATCAAATGGCGTCGGAGGATGAGACTGCGGTGGCGTTCGGTGCGGAAGCTGCGAAATCGACGGTGATGGAGC
This sequence comes from Lonicera japonica, assembly GCA_021464415.1. Taxonomy (NCBI): domain Eukaryota; kingdom Viridiplantae; phylum Streptophyta; class Magnoliopsida; order Dipsacales; family Caprifoliaceae; genus Lonicera; species Lonicera japonica. The sequence continues at coordinate 52,727,978 of CM038466.1, forward strand.
TGAGAAGTACGTTCAGGAGTGGTAAGACTAAGAGCTACGATTGGAGAGTTTCTCAGCTGAAGAATATCTTGAAATTAACCGATGATCACGAGAAGGATATCATCGATGCTCTTCGCTCCGACCTCGCTAAACCTGAACTCGAATCCTTCGTCCACGAGGTTTTCATTTTCATTTTCATTTTGATTTTGTTTTCTCTCTCTTCTTGTATTCAATTAGATTAATTAACCTGCAAGTGAGAGTATATGTGTTGCAATTTAATAGAGGAATAAATTGATTCGTTGAATTTCGCGATGTTCGTAGTAGTAGTTAGTTTCAGACATTTAATGCTGATTTTGTAGCTCTTAATGAAACCAAAATAGTCCACGCGGAAATAATAGTAAACTTGGGAGTGGTATATAAAGCGCATTGTAAGTCGGTTTTCAAGGACAAGTTCTACGCGTGAGTACGTAACATTGACCTAGTGCAAACTTCTCCACTCCAATTCCTTTTTGGTTCAATTTTTTTGAATAGATTCAATTTTATCCTCAATGTTCATTTTGGGGTTAAATGGATGATTTTTTTTAAGAAACTAATGGAAATGACGTCTATTTTATCCTCATCTTCAGCGTTAATTTCAAGCGTCAATGTTCATTTCAAGGGTTAAAAAGAAGATTTTTTTTTAGGTAACTAGTGGAGCTGATCTCTGTATTGAGTATATCATCTCTCTTGCAGTTCAGTGACATTCTTCCTCTGTTCTGACTCAATTGGAGGATGGGGAGAGAGCATTCTTTCAGAAAACCATAAAATTTCATTAGAAGATGATGAGATGATCATATAAAATTTTGATGGGCAAAAATGACATATATCTAATTTTTGTTACACTCACTTCTGGTTTGAATTTCTTGTTAAAATTCTTGGTGACAATCTACTCATTACAATCTCTACCTAATTTTAAAACAATAAATAAATAAATAAAATAAATCATCTTTGTAGCCCTCAAAATGAATCAATTGAAGGAAATTGAACCCAAGATGACCGGTGAGGACCACATATAACTTAGAAGTACGCCCATTTAATGCTGTGGAATGTGTAGGGGGGGACTAGGGGTGTGTGTATGTGTTGCAATTTAATGGAGTAAATTGATCTGTTGAATTTGGTGATGTCCATGGTAGTTGAGACATTTAATGCTGATTTCGTAGCTCTTGCAATTGGTCTAATGTGAATTTGTTATTTTAGCTTTTTGGGATTTTGGATTTTTGTTTTTTAGCAATTTATTGTTCTTTCATTGTCTTTGGTAATTGATTGCCGTGTTGAAAAATCCAATATTTTCTCCATTTTACTCATTGTTGAGGCATGACTGTAGGATTTCCAATCATTGAGTTTGAAAACACTTCATGTTTAGAAGCGAACTTTTATTTTATTTTTTGTCATTGTACAATTGATATTATTCATTAGTCATGGAATTCGAGGTTTAAAACCGTGGAGAATTATTTTAGTCCAGTGATCAGCTTTGAATTGAAACAACTTGGTGGAGCATTAATTAGAGACCTACGCCAATTTCCAGACAATGGGGGATAATTTTTTGTGTAAAAGTCTCTCCCTCTAATCACATACTCCCATCTTTAAAGTGGCTCTCTCTCCTCAATCACATTTGTTGTGTTCACTTGATTGATTTGCTGAAATTTTAGTGGTTGTCATGTCATGCCATTATTATGAGCATCGTATTTCATTATTTCTTTTCTCAAGATGGTTGTGTCTCTCAAAATTCGTAGTGCATTAGCTCAGAGCATCCTCCATGGTGGAAGATTACGAGGGCAAAAGTTCATACATTATAGTGGGTTGGTCATATAGTGGCGGGATAGTATTAACTCAAAATGTTAATATCGGTGTGAGAATGCTTTAAATGTAGCAGTCCCATATTTTAGCCGGAATGGACTGCTCGACTTGATGGACCCTGGCCTTTAAAATTGTAGGGTTTTTTTTTTTATACAAGTGGTGCATAGATTTGGTGGGTTCATTAAGGCAGAGGGGGAGGGGACAGGGCCCAATATCAAATCTGGCCTTAAAATTCTGTTTGTGGCATTAAAATTGTGTGATGTGAAGTGTGTGATGGAGAGAGGCAGAAACTCAGAGAGAGCGAGAGAAATTAAGGCAACATTTTCCATTTCTATGAAGGACCATGGGTTTTGTGTGATTATGCTTTCAGTCTTTTCCATTATGAACTAATTTTTGTTTTAAACCTGAGCTTTACCAAGCTTTTGGATACTTCTGAACTGGACCTCAATAAGAGGTATTTTAGCCTATTAGGCCACAAGTCAAAAACTCATAGCACCTCATCAGGACATCTTGGGAATAGGGATGATTATCAGAAGAAAAGAAAAATTAAGAAAGATAATGAATGGATAGGTATTACATGTTATGCAAAGAGAATAATTCATTATCATATTAATTTTCTAAAAGAAACTGTGAAAACTTCACAAAAATCTGGAATTATTTCCAACTCTTATGAAGATTAAACTTTTAATCTTGAGTTTCATTGCATGTCTACTGTCACATATTGTTCTGCTCATAATTTTCATCCTTCAAATGTGTATTAAATTTTTTAATGTCGTCCAGATTGCTCTGATCAAGTCCTCTTGTAACTTCGCACTGAAAGAACTACACCGTTGGATGATGCCAGAGAAAGTAATTTCTATCAGAACTTCACATGAAATTGGGAATTTTGTGTTATAATGCAACTTTTTTCTTGACGTTATTATTTTTGTTTTCAGGCCAAAACTTCATTAACCACCTTTCCTTCATCAGCAGAAATAGTTTCAGAACCATTGGGTGTCATATTGGTCATATCAGCATGGAACTATCCTTTCTGTATGTTCAAGAACTGGATATATACAACTTTAACATCTTAATATGTTTGATTCTTAAATGTTATTTGTCTTATAAACCAAAATTAGAGAAAGCTATTCACAAATTCAATTTTCAATTTCTTAAAAGATTTAATCATGGTTTGAATGCTTCACTTAATTTGGATAGTGCCTAGCATGAAAGAAAATTGCCGAACCTGACTTTTACCTGTGTCCTTTACTTCGGAAGACAAAACTACCTTCTTCTCTCAAGCACAACTCTACTACATTGGTAAATGAAGTAGGGTCACCCATTTATTGGAGTTCTATTGTAAAGTGAATAATGAAGAAGGTAATAGGGACCTCTTATAAGATTATAATCTAGGGTTTTGACTTAAAGTTAATGTCATATGAGTTTTTTTTCCCCCTTAATTAATAAAAAGGGAAGGTCTAAGTCTCTTCCATTCACTATAATAATAACGAAAATCCCCCCATCCCGGATGAGACCTGAACTCGGGACCTCTCCTGAATTCGGGTGGATGCCTTACCAACTAGGCTAGCCCACTCACTTATGTCATATGAGGTTTTTGTAAGGTGCAATGAGGGTAAGATTTGATTATTTGTTAGGCATGAAAAGGTGAATGTTCAGGGGATGGCCTTGTAGTATTTTCAACAGTACGAGTTCAGGGTATTGCCTTTCTAACAGACTTACGATAAGTAAAAGAACTCGGTGTTTTGTCTGTATTAAGGTTTTCTTCTCGACTTACTTCTCTCTATGCACCTTTTCCCTTCTTCCTCTAAAGTGCCTAATTTCCTTTTAATTTGCTCCAGCTACTTGATAAAGTTGGATAAACATGCTGTCAACTTGGTAGAAGATTACTGTTTTAGTGAAACATGCTGTTTTTAGAAAAGCATGTCCTCTTGTTGTCAATTCTTTGAAATATATTATAGTAATTGTTAAACTCTAGCATTTGATTTTATGAATGTAGATTTTCAAAAGCAGGACCTAGTTCATTTTATCTTCTTTCTCTTATAATTATGCCACCTTCCCATTTGTTGCACAGAAATATAATGTGGATCTGTAGGACTACAAGAAACAGATATCTGAGGGAAGACCAGAACATATGTTACCTTATGAAATACTCCGTCTTAAATTAAGAGCTCAGTATTCCTTTTTGGGACGTCCCAAATTAAGAGTCCAATTTCCTTTTTTGAGACATAATCTATGAAGCACAGACACGACACGTGGGATACAGTTTTTCCAAAATATATTCTTTGAAATATATTGTAGTATTTGTTGAATTCTAGCATTTGATTTTATGAATGTAGATTTTCAAAAGCAGGACCTAATTCATTTTGTCTTCTTTCTCTTATAATTATGCCACCTTCCCATTTGTTGCACAGAAATATAATGTGGAGCTGTAGGACTACAAGAAACAGATATCTGAGGGAAGACCAGAACATATGTTACCTTATGAAATACTCCGTCTTAAATTAAGAGCCCAGTATTCCTTTTTGGGACGTCCCAGATTAAGAGTCCAATTTCCTTTTTTGAGACATAATCTATGAAGCACAGACACGACACGTGGGGGGGACACGTTCTTAATTAATTATATATATGCAATAAACATTATAGATATTTAAGAATACAATAAAATGAAACTAGATTGCATTAATAATCCAAATACCCAAAGTGGCGTAGTTACATCATCCTCAACATATGATGTAAAAGCACCAACTGTTCATTTTCGAAATTGATTTATTTATACATACACGTGTAGAGAGAGATAGAGTAGTAGTAATATCAATTCAAGAAGATGTGTATAGATTTATTTATACATACATGTGTATATGTCGAGGGAGAGATAGAGAGAGAGAGTAGTGTACCTCTTTAAGGGAGAGAAGAGTCGAAGACGATGGGGAAGTTGGGGGCTAGGGTTTTACAGGAGATATGAGATATGCATTTCACTTCTATTATTGTTTGAACCCTCAATCTTTATTATTATTTCAGATTTGACCCATTTAAAGGTTTTAATGTTTAAAATAACCCCCAATGTGTCGGGTTTTACGTGTCGGGATGTGCCAGCCACGTGTCGGGATTAAAAAATAATAAAAAAATAAATGACACTCCCTGACTTACATGTCAGAGCGTGTCCATGTGTTGGGCCCAACACGTGGCCTCAAAGAATGTCCGTGCTTCATAGGACATAATTAATGTACCAAATCTCACAGTTCCAAACAAGTTTTATTCTCGACTATTGTCTTGGTTGAAATTAGTGTATCCTTGAAAAACTGTGAAAGTCAAATTGCGCTCTTAATTAGGGACGGAGGTAGTATTATAGGAATGACGGGTCTAGCAATTTGCAAAATTAATGGAGTACGAGTTAGTTTATTTAAACTACTTGTCTCATCCCAACATAACTATCAACTTTTTTTCAGCTTCTTTTTTTTTTTTCTAGTTATGAAGTGAAGTGCTGTTGATTTAATTGCTTCCCAAAACTTAGGGTTGGACCTCCAACCTCTATCTGCACAAGGCCTTTCCTCTCCTTTGCTCCCTCAAATGTGCAGATGCGCAAACCTGACCATAAGTATTTTTCATACGAATGTGGTCTTCTCATTTGTTTCCTTAAGATGCAAATCAGTGTGAATAATAAATAACAATAGAATGATCATCAATTTTGTTAAATTTTCAGATCTATAGTTTTCCACTTTTCCTGTATTAAACGTTCACTTTCTGTTTTACTTCTTTTAGTCCCTTGAAGTTCTGAATACCAAATACTTTCGACAATTTGACTCTCGTGGGCACCTGTCAAGTTCTTAAGCAACATTCCCCCCCCATCCACCCATACACATGCAAAAACAAAATAAATAAGTTTCTCAATATGCACAATTTTGTAGGGTTAACAGTTCCGCATCTATGATAGAAAGTCCGATTCCTGTAAAGAGTTCAACTTTTGCTTGAGTTGCATTTTTGTGTCTTTGTTTATATGCGTGTATAGTGCTGCTCTAAAGAGGAAAGTCCTTTCTTTAAGAAAAAGGACTGTCCGGTTGGAAAGGTAAATGGATGAATTTATTTTCACTGTTTCTCAATTTTTCCTCTGGCAGTAATTTATTTCCGTTGTGATATTATTCCAGTGTTATCTCTTGATCCGGTTATTGGAGCTATTGCCGCCGGCAACGCAGTGGTTTTGAAACCATCAGAAGTTGCTCCAAGCTCATCGTCATTATTGGCAAAATATTTAGGAGAGTATATGGACTGCTCAGCGGTAAAAGTTGTCGAGGGTTCTGTTCCTGAAACATCTGCGCTACTGGAGCAAAAGTGGGATAAGATATTTTATACAGGTTTTTATAGAATTCATCACCCATTCAACTTTTCTCCATGTGGATCTTGTGATTTTGACCTGTTGATAGTATGATATATTTAGGGAAAATGTTGCTGGTATGGTTTTAGGTAAATTACAATTGGTGAGTCTTTTATTGGCAAAGGTTTCCATGAAAACTTAGAATATATGTACTTTTCCATCTTTTGGTAGTGCTTGATTGCCTAAATTTTTAGGCAATTCCTATTCCACCTAATCCCATGGTACAAGTAAATGATGCATAACTCTCGGAAATTAATTCCTACCCTCCCCGTGGAAAAGGAATTTTAGGTAAGGTGGAAAAGAGCTCAAAAGTAAAAAAATCCAATCCTAGATTAAGATAAAAAGTCGTCAATCAAAAACAGAGTGTCGGAAAATGTGTCATCATTGCATGGAAAAAGTACATATTTTCCACCTAGAAAATAAATACAATCAGACACCTTTGAATGCTTTTCCATGGAATTCAATTGCCTAAGAAAGAATTGCCTATAAATTAAACATTTTTTACCCTAATTCCATTTTCTATCAAACACACCCTTTCCTCTATGATTACACTTAATCAAACAAGTAAATTTTGTAGGAAATGGAAAAGTGGGTTGCATCGTGTTGGCTGCTGCCGCAAAGCACCTTACACCGGTAGCTTTGGAGCTTGGAGGAAAGTCCCCTGTTGTTGTGGATTCAAATATCAACTTGAAAGTATATATTCCTTCTTTCTTACACAAGCTGAACTATGACGCCAAAATTCTTTTGCTTGTTACTGCTAATAGACACGCATATTCTTCAATTCTGTAATTAGTTATTGTGTGATAACTTACTTTTTGTTTAAAAGGTTGCAACAAGGCGCATAATTTCAGGAAAGTGGGGTTGCAACAATGGACAAGCATGTATCTCTCCTGATTACATTATAACAACAAAAGATTATGCTCCAACACTGGTAAGGTTTCCTTGTGTACATTGTAATATTGCTTTTTTTAATCTGCTATATTCTTTTGATGCCATTTATTCTCCAGGTTGATTCTTTGAAACTTGAGTTGAAGAAATTCTATGGGGAGGATCCGTTGAAATCAGAAGACTTGTCTCGCATTGTAAATTTAGGCCACTTTGGTCGCTTAACAAATCTGTTAAGTGATAGTAAGGTTTCCGATAAAATAGTTTATGGAGGCCAAAAGGACAAACCCAACCTGTGAGTTTTAATGCACGTGTGTTCACTGTTTTCTTAATTGCGAGTTAAATCATTGGTATCATTCTTGTTTATTGTTTATTTTTCCTATCTTTGCAGAAAGATTGCTCCAACAATTTTGCTGGATGTCCCAGAAGATTCTCTGATCATGAATGAGGAGATATTTGGTCCTTTGCTTCCAATTATCACGGTAAAAACCTTGAAATATGTTTTGATTAGAACGGATGGATAGTTTAAGAGAAAATAAAAAGAAACTACATCACCCAGCTGATATATTTGTTTTTCTTAACATGGACCAAAATGAGACAATTGTGACCGTATCTTTTGCCAAGGTAACACCGAAAGCAAGGGATTAAGTACTTAGAGACCTCAACCTCTACATTTCTTCTTGCACTTGCATGGAGGTTCTTTCAAATGTGCTTTGCTCGTAACTCTTAATCCTGTGGTTCTTCAGTGGTGACACACTCGAGCGCTGTAACAACCCTATTGTTGTGGGCGGGCTTGTGTGTACCACAGTGGCACAGTGTGACTCCAGTAGGTGCTGGTAAGCTACACATTATGGATGTTCATCCCACATTGTCTGGGTGAGGCGAACTAATGTGCTATATATGTGTGGTCACTTGTCCTTCCTCGTAAGACTTAAGGAAAAGCAAAACCGTGTCGGCATGAGCCCAAAGCTGACAATATCCTACTAGGCTGGACCGGGACATAACAAGCACATTACACACACTTGCACTCACCAAGGTGGTCTCTTCAGTTCAAGTTTTGAGGTTTCAATAGAGAAGGGGAAGTTTTTCAAAGTTACAGTTTGTATAATGAATTTTCCCTGTGGTAGTGGTTCTAAATTTACCGAGCACATTGCTTTAAACCAGTAGAGATCAAAGAATCAAATTTCTATATAACAGCTTTGCCTCAGAAGCAGCTAGCTTAAGTTGATTCATGTATAAATTTAGGGTGCCAGCATATGCATTAGTATGTGATTTTTCCTGAAGATTTTTCAAAATTTTCAGACGATACATAAATTTTGATCTTAATGTTCATGTTTTGAAGGTTGACAAATTGGAGGATAGTTTTGATATAATCAACTCGAGATCAAAGCCACTTGCAGCATACTTATTTACTAACAATAAGAAGCTCAAGCAGGAGTTTGTGAGCAGGATCTCTGCTGGAGGTGTGGTCACTAATGATACTACTCTACATGTAAGAATTCTACCAGAATACTATCTGATTGCTCACAGATTTGAATTCTGATACATGCATACACTGATTCACAATGCACACATGTACATGTGTGTTTTTGTGTATTAATGCATATATTGTTGCATGAGATGTTGAAATGCAATCAGTGACTGTTACAATCTACGCATATCATTATTTTGCTATCTAACGATGACGACTTGCTGTCAATGGGTGCCAGTGAGATAATCCATATATTGGATTATATTTTGTTGCATCGACATAGTACTAACCTCCGTCAAAAATTAAGTGTCCCTATTTAACTCACTTTTCAAGAGACAAAGTAACTTCAAATCAATCAATGGTCAGTAATAAATGTATTTGTTATTGTGAGCTTTGGTATTTTGATTATGTCCTAAGATGGAAACTAACTCTTGGTTTGGGATCCCCCCCCCCCCTCTTCTTTCTCCCACCCCCAGCAACAACAACAACAACAACAAAAAAAAAAAAAAGAAGAAGGGGGGGACTCTTAGGTGAGATGTTGGAAAAGAGAGAGAGGAGTGATTTGGTGAGATGTGTTCTCCATCTTTTCCTTGATCTTCATGCAAAAAATTTCTTACCACCTGTAAGATATGGATTCCATGGAAAACCAAAAAAGCGATAGACTAACCCATCAAATAACCCAAGGGGTTGCCACAGCAGCAAGGGCGAACTTGGGACTGTGTGGATAGGCGCACAGTCTCAAGTTCGATTCCCTGCTGCGTAAAACCTTTCTTGGACCACTGGGGGCATCTCCCGGTCGAGCAACCAAGGCCTCATGAGATTAGTGGGGGTGAGGCCCCGATACCCATGGTTATCAAAAAAAAAAACCATCAAATCACTCATCTCATTTTCTAACTCACAAGAATTAATTTTCCGTAATCTTTTTCCAATGCTGCAATCAAACACACCCTTAGTTGGGAAATTGTACCTGTTTTAAATAGAGTGAACGAACAATTCCTCGTCAAAAGATTTTGTAACTGTTTCTTTCTTGAAATTGTCATGAGAAACTCCAAGACTGTTTATTGATAAGAATAATACACTATTTCTTGAAGCTCGATCACTTCTCCTGATAGAACACCATGAAATGAAGAGAAACCGCAAACCATAATAGAAGAGCTTGGCCCACTCATGAGTCAATATTTCACAGTAGCCTCATGAACCGTATATCTTTTGTGGACCTCATCCAAATAAGAGATAAGCGAATAAATCCTTCTAGAGGGACACACATATCTGACATTAAAAAGTGTCATTTCAATCTGGCAATTACTTGTTGGTTATACTATATTAGATAAGGATGAATTTCATATGGACCCTACATTCGAACCAATATAACATGGTTGCGGCATCAAATATGTCAATCTTTTATGTGAGATGCATATACCTTCTAGAATTATTGAAACTGCTAAACTTTTGTAATAAAGGACCTAATCGCTTCAATGAACTTAATGGTGCAGCTTACTCTTCAAAGCTTACCATTTGGCGGAGTAGGTGAAAGCGGAATGGGAGCATACCACGGCAAATTTTCATTCGACGCATTTAGTCACAAGAAGGCAGTTCTGCACAGAAGTTTCGCAGGTGATGCACCAGCCAGGTACCCCCCATACACTCATGGAAAGCTAAGACTTCTCAAGGCCCTTTTAAATGGAAGTATATTTGGCATTATTCGTGCTTTATTCGGGTGGTCTTAGGTTTAAATTTATATACAACACATTACTAGTGGCTCTAGTAACTAGCAGCAGCTTTGGCCTTGTTTGTCAATCATGTTTTTGGCTGCATATGTCTATTTAAGGTTTCTTCATTTCTATTTTTTCATTCACGTAATATATTTGTGTAACTAAAGATCTCAAAACATTTGTATTTTTGTTCCTTCCCTACTTTGATACAATTGTTGTACACTAGTTGAAACCAAATACTAGTTTCCTTTTCATTGATATAGTATTTGATCTGTGGATGTAAATTAGTCTTGGTCTCTGGTAAGAATGGACGCAAAAATGCGCTTCAGAAGAAGTTCGCAAAAACATAGGTAATCATTCAGACCATTGAACCTTCAGAATACTCTCAAGTTTTTAAAATTTTGAAAATTCCTAAAAATACTGTGAGTAGATCTAAACTTCTTAAGGAGTCTGCAAACGTACTTAAAAGGTTAGTTTTGAATTGGCATAAATTTGAAAATAATGATTCGAAAAGTCAAAAAGTTTCAAAAATCTTAGAATGACATTCCACAAAAAAATTCACGAATCACTAATGAAAACAAAAGCTAGTAGTCTGTTTGATAACAAGATAGAAAATGAGAGGAAAAATAATTGATTTGATAACAAGATGAAAAATGAGGAGAAAAATAATTGATTTGTGTGAGAAGTTAGATAATAAGTTGAGTGATGTGGTGAAATTTGAGATGCACTCTAATTTTTATAAGTAGGTGTCATCCATCCTGCTTTTTTTTTTGGAAATTTTTTTCTTCCTCATCACCTAAAGAAATTTTTTTCATGGAAAAAGCAAGAAAAGTAAGGGTCCGTTTGATAACAAAGTGGAATATAATGGCAAAACCAATTGATTTGTTTGAGCACTTGGAAAATAAGTTGAGGGATGTGGTGAGATGCTCTCCATCTGATGCTCGTTTTAATGAGTTGATGTCATCCATCCTTTTTTATTTTTTTGTGAAAATTTTCTCTTCACTACAACCCAAAGAAAAAATTTCCATGGAAAAAGCCAAAAAAACAAGAGAACATCTCACCCGATTCCTCAACTTATTTTCCAACTTCTAACAAAAATACATTGTTTTTCCTACCATTTTTCATGTTATCAAACAACAGACCCTAAGAGAATATCTCGCCACTTTGCTCAACTTATTTTTCAACTTCACATACAAATCAATTATTTTTTCTATCATTTTTCATCTTGTTATCAAACAGAAAAAGACTATTTCCTCTTCAATTGCAACAAGTAGATTCGGTTCAAACTCCTCATCCATCCTGTCTAAAAAGCCATGCCGATACTACAACTATGCTACAAATATTTTGTTTTAGAACACTACTTTAAGGAGAACAAATCCCATCATCACAATAAGGAGAACAATTCCCATCATCACAACAATCCTCTAAAATACTATAAACATCAGACCGTTGTTCCTCTGTCATTTCCTCAGGAAATGTAACTAAGAATCTAAGTACCAAGTTTCCTCTTTTCCCTTGCTCATTCACTACCAGCATCCCTTGTCCTTTGATAGTTTTTTCATAGCCCGGGTATACAATATCATCAAGCTTCAAGCTCATGTTCTCTCCACCAAGTAAAGGGATCGAAAGAGTGCAACCCGTGAGAGCTTTTACAAAAGGAATTTCTATTGCTAGCTCTAAATCGTCTCCTTCTCTTGTAAACAAATGGTGCCTTTTTTCTTCGATCACGAATATTATGTCGGCTGGTTGAGCGCCTGGTGTCTCATTCCCCATACCTTCGAATGTAATCTTTGTTCCTATTGTCCATCCCGGCTTGATTTTGACTGTTAGCACTTCCTCCTCTTGTATCATTTGCCTGTCAAATCCAAAAGAATGGAGCAATATTATTAAGGGAGTGGAAAACTATCTTCATTTTAATAATAATAACTTCAAACATTGGCAAGTAGGAACGTCAAGCATAGGGCTCGAGGAGAAAAAAATATTTGATACTCCTGGAGTATCACGTGACAGTACTCCAGAATCAATAAGTGAGTGCCAAATAAGCACGTACTCATTCTTTATATATATATATGTATATTTTGCTTTCTGCATGCAGCGTGAATCCTACCAGCGTCACCATTGGATTGGAGTACGTGGTTCTCCAGGAGCCAAATTCTTAGGATAGGAGAGTTGAAGAAATATGGATCGTTAGTATACAACTAGATGGTTAAGATTTTGACAAGTAGTTCTTGTCGAAATGAGTTCTCGCTAGAGAGCAAACACTATCTATCAAAATCTAAACCTTCCCATCTCAAATGAACAGCCGTATTTACTACTTTCCCAGAGTTCGATTTATAGTTTATTCATGTCATATCGCGTTGGCGTATATTAGCTATTCAGGCCTTCTTTGATTTGGGATGAGATGGTTATCACTTAGGTAAAGCTTGGGAGAAAATTCGACCTCCACCTAGATTCAGAAACATTCATTTGTCAACATGAAAATTGAAAACTTTCTCACTTTTACTTGGACGAAATCTGAACCAAATTTAAGGCAATATCCTGTTAAAGAGCTTTCTTGGCCTAAAAGCTTTTATCGGTTACTTGCAAAGATTCTCTTGGTTTAGGATAATTTACCAAAATTCATGAACCATATTCCATTAGAAAAAAAATTGTAAATTCTAAAGGCACCTAAAAATTAATCATAATACTTTCAAAAATGAATACTGGGAGAGTGAAAAGGTTAAGTACCCATTGTCCATAATCACGTCTCGTCTAATCTTGATCTTCTTAATGCACCCAAAGCACAACTCCTCGAGGGTGCATTCGAGCTTCTTCTCCATAGCCGGTGGCTTCATCACCAACCCATTGGAGTTTGAATACATAATCGCCCCCCTCCCAATGGTCAAGCTTGCATCTACGCTTTGGCTCACGCTTTTCAAGTGAGTCGTGGCTGAATCGGCGGCTCGTGTTGAACTCTGACTCTCCGAGAGAGGGTACAGGCTCGAGCCGCTTGTTGACCTATTATCGCTCAAGCTTCTTGACCGCGTGTCGCTTGAGCTTCTCGATAGTTTGGAAGATGACCTAAAGAAGTTATCCACGAGAGCGTCTCTGTTATGGATTCCCTTGTCAATATTGTAGTTGTTGTGCACACAATTCATGGCTTTCTTGTTTTGATTCTCGTGCTCGAGGCCCTGAAAATTTGAGATTAAAAGCAAACGTTAGGATAAGTTTACTATGTTTTGCGCATTGAGAATTTTTAGGTGGTGTTTGGTTGTTTCCAATAAGGCAATGATTTGACATTTTTTACATTCCAAACAATGCAAAATGAGAAACATAAAAACATTGCAGTGTTTGTACAGCCAAACAAGAACCTAGGATTTCCCAAATTATGCTTATAACAACTACTTTTTTTTAAATCTTAAGCTCTCTTCACCTTCTTATTTATCTATTCATATATATTTGTATTGATTCTTTGAAAGTGTGAGCTAAAACCTACATTTTTTGTTTGGAGGTGGTTGGATTTTTACATTTATAATTACTCGAATTGAATTTCTTAATATAATTTATCATCACAAAGGCTTCATGTATATATATATACACGCAACCAACTCATATTCTTGTATAAATACACACCTTAACGCATGCATAAATATACATGCCAGCTCTCATGCAGGGATTTTAGCGACGGAAAATTGCATTTCACAGACAAAATTCTGTCGCGGAAGGACTGGTCCGCATGAGACCTGGCGCAATACATATATATGATATATATAGAGAGAGAGAGAGTGAGAGAGGTACCTCATAAGGTTTGTTAATGGAGTTGAGATTTTCCTCAGCTTCAAATATGTTATTAAGAGGGAGCTTTTTGCGCGAATGGCGTTTCCAGACAACTAATTTACACGCGCTACGGAAGTTTCCAATGCCAATGCATGAGAAATTCTGGGAATGATTTCCCATGAATGTAGAGAGAGAGAGAGAAGCAGAAAGTTAGAGAGAAGAGGGGGGAGATCATATATCCACAAGAATTCAATGGTAATATATAGCTCAATTATACAAGGTTTTTGTGAGGCCTTTTTATTAGCTAATTATGGTTAAAAACATGTTAAAAAAAAAGCTGGTTTTGCTTCTTATCCTTTTAATTATTCTAGTTTTCCTCTCATATATTCCAGGTCAAACATTCTTATGTTTGGAAAATCTTTGTTAGATAAGGGCTGTCCCTATTCTTACTTTTGGAAATCATATAGTCAGATAAAAACATCATAACTTAGTTTAGGGGAATACCTAATATTTGAGTATATATGACGTGGCGTAATAGATATAATATCGTACTTTGCATTTGTGACGTAAGGGCTGTAAGTTTCTTATATACAGGGTAACGTATAATTATATACAAAAGAGCCCTTACATTGATATTGTCCAAGGAATTGGATTCCATAGAAAATCAAATAATTTGGTCAAATGTTCCACCAAATCATTCATCTCATTTTGTGTTTTCTCATATTATTGTTTTTAATCATTTTGCATACCATTCATTTTTTTTCACTTAGATTACTTCTGGTTGAACCTTTTCTACATAGCTGCTAAGTGAGATCCGGGCTATAGTTATGTTGGTCGAAAGAGTTTTGTGTTTGTGCAATGGTGATGAAAAATTCAAGAGAATTGGGGAAGTAGCAAGCCAAAATGAACCGAAAAAAACTGAAATAAAGAAACCGAATACTTTGGTTCGGATTTTGAGTGTGACATTGCAAACGGAACATTGCATATATGACTCAAAATTTTGATTCGGATTTGGGTTTGGAAGATTTAAAAATTGAAATTGAGTCGAAACCGAACTTTCAAATTTAATTTGGATTTGGGTCTCCTAATTTCTACCCCGATCAAAAACCAAAAATACTCCTAATTCTTGTGGTTGTTTTAATTACGGATAATTGAATGTGTTTGTTAATGGCAGATCAGTTTGTTTTTTTTCTTTTTAAATTAAGGGAGGTCTAAATCTCTCTCTTAATCCTTATAAACAAAAAAAATAATTCACCCAGTCTTATGAGTCAAACCCTTGATCTTAAGACAAAGGTAAAAGTTGTCTGTTACTAAGCCAACTCCTCTCCTCTTAATGGCGAATCAGTTGATTTAGTGAACTACGTGGTTTCAAGATTGAGTAGCTTGATGGTGATTAATGACAGAAAATTGCAGTCCCAAGTCGCAGACGGAACATTTCATTGCAAGCTGGATTTTGAGGGGTAAATTCTATCCATGGATTTGTTACAATTGGTATTAGAACAGACACTATGCCGATACAAATTAAACCGGACATAGTGGAGTTGAGTTATAGCTCGGGTACGAGTCTGAGCACATCGGTTCCGGACATAGTGGGGTTGAGTTATAGCTCGGGAATGAGACCGAGCGCGCCGATACCAGATGGATGTAGCGAACCAAGCTACGACTCAAGACCGCGCGTCCTTTGCAAAACGAGAGACTTATGGAGGGGGGCAACCTACCAGCTGGATTAAAATACTTTGGTATTATGAACCAAGTCATTGAACATTGACAGATAGTAAAGTTGTCAAAATTAGAAGGGCCAACGACAGGCTAGTATCGATAGAGTCGGCCATGATAAGTGATTGTTGCGAAGTGTGGGGTGGAATGTTGCAGATGGGTATCATTCCATCCGAAAACGGTTTTCGCGTTCTAAATTTTACTCAAGAATTTGTAACAATACTAGGTTATACCCGTATTATCTGATATGGTGAAATAAAAAAAATATTAATAATAGGGTAAAAAATATTATGTAATGAATTTAAATCGACAAAATCAATCAGTTTATTTTGAGCTCATTGTCTAGTCTAGTCTAACATTGTGAACAACTGAAACATAAGTTCAATATATTTTCATACTGAAAAAACTAAAAGTATACCAAATTGAACCGACTTTTTTTTTTTTTAAAGTGTCTTTTAATCATAATCCAACCTCATAACGTATGTCCTAAAAATGACAGATTGAAATGACCAATAATGTACGAACACATAAGGTACGTCCTTAAATATTACACAATAATTTTTCTTATTTTTTTTTTTTTTTTGCATAATTATATAGTCATGATTGATCTTATTTAATTGATCTTGATTAATAAATTTTAAATATTAATTTTTTATTAAACTTTGATTTTTTTTATTTTAAGTTATGGCATTTTTAATGTAGACAAATTTATTAGCATGTGAGAGTTTATTGTGTGTATATTATTAGTATAAATGTTTTAACTTTGATGTGACATCTTAATGTGTGTATAAAACTCATTCAATGGTATAAAACTAATGCACACCATAACATATGTATTTTTAACTATTAAATTTTTATACTTTTTGGAGAAAATTTTGGTCAAAAATGGTATTTTGTAATATAGATATTTATAATAATATTTTTAACAAAGCTTGGCACAATTATTAAAATAGTTGCTAACAAAGGACATGTTACATACAGATACAGATGGAGATAGATAATATTGACAGACGAAGTCTTTAATATCTTATGTTATACACTTCTCTTTGTTTCCCTAAAGACAATTAACATAAAAATTGACTACTAATTAAATTGTAAGGAAGTAATCTTATATAAAATAAAATAATCTCCTTTTAATTTATCTTTTTAACTTTTGTGGATTGAAAAATAAACATTTATTCATACACCCACAATACGTGAACAGTGAACTGATTGTTAGTGAATAACCCGTTATTTGATATCATATTATAGCTCGAAATGTTCAACACAAAATCAATTAACAATGAGTGAAGTAGTCCTTAATGTATATTGTTTTGTAAGGCTTTGATTTCTTAATATGAGATTTATAATCTCACCGATATGCACATCTTCCAAAATCACTATTTTTAAGTACGCATTTCATCTCAAATTAAATCTCCGGTTTGATTTTCCCACTTTTTTAAGAATGCACTCAATTCTTCACTCCCTTCATTTAAAAAAAAGAAAAAATAGTATTACAGCCCTTTTCGAGATGTCTCAAAAAAAATAAAGGAATATGCATGATTAAATTTATTTATTTTGAAAAAGCACCAAATTCAAAGTTACTATCTTTTTGAAAAGGATGAATTATAGCAATAACTAAATTTGTTTATTATTGTCAAATCTCTTACATTAATTACATCCCAAAAAATAAAAAAATCCAGGATTATTAAAATAATGAAATTTGCTACATTGAGAGTGCATGATTTTTCTAAATTAACTTATTGGTTGGACCATATATAAACTTCGTATGTATCACCTAAGTTTGTAGGGCCACTGCTCTAAAATAAATAAATAAATAACTCTATCTATACATAGATGTATGTATATATATATATATATATATAAGGATTTTGAGTGTTAATTGAGAACTAAATTGAACTAAAGAAATTACAGATGGGTGAGAAAAAGAGAGGGAAAGTAGTACTAGTATCAGTGCTCTTGTGTTCATTGTTTTCCAACGTGATTTTCTCAGCAGCCAAATGCCTCCCAAGGAACATGAAGATGCAGATCCAAAAACAATCATCAATAGCTACTTTAGATTCCCCATTTGTTTTCCCTGTACAAGGAGATGTTCTTCAGACAGGGTATTAATATTTATGTACTTGTGTTTTTATAATCTCAAATTAAGAGTCTCATTTTTATATTAATGTGTGATATATTTTAATTGTTTTTAGAAAAACGTCACGTAAGTTCTGTTTTTTCTTTTCTTTTTTCTCTTCGCTAGGTAAAATGCAAATTTTACATGGCGGCAAGTAACATTCGTAAAGACTTTTGGTTTCTCTTGTGCAACTAATCAAGTTAAAATACGAGTCTAAAGAATAATGAATCTTGAACATTGAATTGGTGTGAAAAACCTTCTTCAACTTTGTAAATTTTGCAAGAGGCCCCTCACGTGTAGCTAAGTAACAACATTTAAAAATAAAAAAATGTAACATAACACAATTTTAGCGACATGTGGGGTGACGCCTCAAAAATATTATTCTTTTTTAGGTCACAAGAAGCTCATAAGACACCCTTTTTAGTGACGGACAAGAATTCTTGCAAGATACAACAGGTACAAAATTGAATATATTTTTGCCTAAATATAGGAATCTTTTGTCCTATTTATCTTATATTTGTGAAAAATACTCTAAATTAGGGTCACCGATTATAGAAAGCCATTAGATAATTCAAATTTTCCAAAACTGCGTCACAGTTGTTTCCATGTTATATTTTTGAGCATTTAATTTGAATTATTTATAGTTAAAATCGTACATACATTGTGTGTGAAATAATTGTGCAAATTTTATCAGATAGTGACACTATATCAACGTAATACAACCATACTATTGTCGACGCAATATACAACTTTAATAACATATCGTAGAATTATTTTTAGCAAAGAAAAAACCATATCTGAGATATATGTTATTTGGAAATGCAGGGTGTTCTATGCTGTTGTGAGCATAGGTACACCAGCCAAAAGCTACTTTCTTGATATTGACACCGGCAGTGAACTTACCTGGGTCCAGTGTTCTCCTCCAAGTATTGCCAACCTTCCTAAGGTAATAATAATAATAATAATAATAATAATAATAGGATACTGCTATTAGCAATTCAAAATATTAATATTTTAGTATTTTAATATAATAATTGGTGGTATTTTTTATGCATTTTTTGGGATAATTTTTATAAATTGAAATGAAGTGAAAACTGTTAGATCTAAATAATTTTTGTAAATATAGCCACAAGCAAATGGCCGAGTGACCGGATATCATGTGGTACTAAAAAATATTTGGATTACAAAATCTCACTTTCATTTTTTGCCCTTTATAATTTTGTTTTAAAGTCAGTAGTTTTGCCAATATGAAAACTTCATCTGTTTCATTTTTGCCCTTTATAATTTTGTTTTAAAGTAATTAGTTTTGCCGATACAAAAACTTCTTATGTTTCAAATTGATTATCTCACTTTCATTTTTGTGGTGGTCATTGCTCAAGAATACAATTGATATTTTATTGTGAGATTTGGTACTTTGATTATATTTCAAAAAATAAATAAAATTGTTAATTTAAAACATCTCGAAAAAAACCTTCCGTTACGGTACTTCTTTATTCAATATTTGTTCAATTACTTTTTTATCGATGAATGTAATATAATAAGACTATTAATTTGAGACGGTTGAATTAATACTTTGTTGTCAAATTGTAATATTCTATGCACTAAAAATGCAGGAACCTAGGTATTTGGACGGTCCTAACCCACTATACAAACCACCTACAGGAAACAACCTATGCCCTCCACCCCATCAAAATGGGGGATGTGAGTATGAGGTTTCATATGCAGACTCTGGTTCATCTATTGGCTTACTTGTTCAAGACTCTTTCCTCCTTCAAACCATTCCTTCTTCATCATACTCACCAACTCTTACTTTTGGGTTAGTTAAATGTTCCCAAACTATCCTTTAATCTTATATGTTTTCTAATTTTTAAGTATAGGTTAAAAATTAGTAAGACGCGAATTTGAAATGCGCATTTTTTACTAGTTAGCTAATTTACTCGCTCATTTATGTATTTATAGTACTTCTAGAAAAATTTGAGATTCAGATTTTGAAAAGTAACTTAGATAATATGACATCATTGCATTAGTTAATGCGTGAAGTGATAAGAGTCAAGTGCAACTCGCATGCACTTAGCTTTCAAGCACTATCCATGTCAGCTTTGTGTGACAAGCTACTTATAGAAGTTATTATTTATGATATTTTTATTAGAAAATCGTCTTTAAGCATACATATAACTTTATATGATGGGTTCTTTAAGTTTTTTATTACACATCTAAGCACTATGCCTCTTAAGTGACTATACAACGTCGTAAAAAAACATTTATGATGCTTTTTAGACATCACAAAATACATTTTTCTCATAGTCTATGCCACATCATCAAAGTTATTTTTTTTAGTCGATCACAATATTGAATCCGTCTAAGATATTTAACATTAGTGTCTTGCATTAAAAGTAACTAGAACTTTGTCAATATATTAATCAACTAATTAAATAACAAAAGTTCAAAATATTAATCAAGTTTTGCCAAATTTACGATGATCTTATGTGTGTATTCCTATATATATATATATATAGGTGTGGATACCATCAAGATTACTCTGGCCCATCTCCCCCATATGTAGATGGAGTGTTTGGGCTTGGAAATGGGGAAACAAGCATTCTAATGCAGCTAAACAAACAGGGCCTTATCCCAAAAGTTGTGGGCCATTGTTTGAGTGCAAATGAAGGGGATGGTTTTCTTTTCTTGGGAAATCCTCAACAATTTCTCAACCCTAATTCACTTTTCCTATGGACTCATATTCTATCAAATTCTAATTTGGAGTAAGCATCTCTCTCTCTCTCTCATCATGAAAATTATTTTCATTGCAAATCACTTTAAAATATTTATGCATGTTTAGTAAGTATCAAAAACGATAAAAATCATTTGCACTACTTTATAGATGTAATGCATATGTTTACATCAAAACGTAAAAAACAATGTAGAAGAAAGTAACAGCTTTTTAAATACATGTCCCATATTTTTTTGTAAACCAAACTTTTCTTTCGCATTTAAATAATCAAACGCAGACAAGTGTCGGTGGTTAACAGTTTTTCATTGCGTGGATTATGAAATTTCAAAAATAAATAAAATTATTAAATTTATTAGTTTTAAAAGAATTTATGAGTAAAAATTAAATTCCCCTAATTGTATCTTTCTTCTACTTTTTTCAGGCAACAAGTCAACATGGTTGGCCCTACAGATCTTTATTACGGAGACGAAGCCCTAGGTGCTAGTGGACTTAATATAGTTTTCGACAGTGGGACCACCTTTAATTACTTCAATTCTCAAACATACCAAGCTACATTTCAACTGGTTAGATTAAATTTTAATTGAAATAGGATATTAAATTTATCTTAATTGGAAAATAAAATGTAAAACATTTGTTTTTTAGCCTTATTTTTCATAAAGGTGCGTACACGTGTCGATTAGCTACTTACTGAAAAACAAAAACAACAAAATTTTATGATGCGCATATGCATCAGCTGCTATTCACCGAAAAAGATGGAACAAAAATCTAAAAATGAAGTTACATTTTTTATTGTTTTACAGTTTATATTGAGCGAGTCCTTGGTAAATGGATTTACTAATATATATAATTTCATCTCATTTTCATACATGAACAGTGTTATACGTGTTAAAGCATCATTTGCGGATATGGACTCAAGAATCTTTTGAAGGGCATGGATTAAAACTTAGTAAAAGAGTGGACTTATACTAACTTCTTTTTTTGTACAAATGTTAGTGGGTTTTTTAAAAATTTTCCTTAAGTTGAAGCCCACCCTGTCTCGTCTTGGGTCCGCCCTTGGTCGTTTGCTTAAGAAATAGAAACTAATCTTGGATTAATGTTAATGTTTGCAGTTGAATGAGTTAGCCAATGAGGTGGGTGTAGAAGTAGAGGATAGTTACCTTCCAGAGTGCTGGGAACCTAACAACTCCAATGATGATTTCAAGAATTCCTTCAATTCTTTGCAGCTAAGATTTACAAATGAAAATGCCAATGTTTATTTTGCTTTTGCACCCAATGACTACTTTGTTGATAGTGTAAGTAACTCTTTTACTTTTTTGGATACAATTAATTTAGCAAGTACGTATATAGTGAGATCCGACGCATCAAAATTACTTTAGAGAGATAAAGTCATAAACTAATAATTTTCAATTGTATAGTGTATATTAGCTTTTATTTAACAGAGTTATTGACAAAACACTTGCTCTAAAGAAAACTCAAAAATCCGAAACGTTCAATTTAAAATTAACGGTTCGATTTTATAACTTTAATGTACTATACCTCTAATGTTTAGAGGAGAAAAGAGGCCATTTCATGTTCAAAGAATCAACTTTTTTGCTCTACTTTGTCGTATTTTATACTTTTTTAACTTTTCCAAAAGTTTTCTCATTTTTTTTTTCTGAAATGAATTTAAAAAGAAAAAAAGTAAAAAAAATTGAATAAAAGATTTCTTTGAAGATAAAATGGTGCAAAAGTGACACTTTTCTTTTCATTCCAATTCGCCCAACTGTCATTTTTCTCTCCTCACTTAACCTTATAAAATTGACTTGTGATTGGTTCTAAATTTATAATTGTATGAAAAACAAACTATATTATATAAAAAAAAATTATGTTATGAAATTATTGCTTTGTATTAAAAAATGTATTTCTAAAAAGTGGAGCGAGTGGGTTATCCTAATGATAAGGACGACCACTCCGATTCAAGAATTCCTAGGTTCGAGTATTACTTAATGTGGGTGGGTGAATTTTCTTTGCTATTGTAGTACAAAGAAAAGACTTGTAAAATATAACTTCTTTTTTTTGAAGAGCTGACAATTATTTTCTTATCAATTTTATTTTTTTTCAATGGTATTTTCATTTCAATATATTTATGCCTAACAAATATTTCTTTTTTTTACAGCCTAACGGAAATGTGTGCTTGGGGATTTTGGATGGGGAGGTATTTGGGCCAGAGTTGCAGAATTTGAACATCATTGGTGGTAAGAAATCCATATAATTACCATGGTTAACACACACCTATTAATTTTAATTTCACTAAACCAATTTGTGGTGATGACCTATACAATTATATAAAGAGAAGACCGATTTCGACCGTTATGAAATTGTATTAGGCTTTCAATTTTTAATTTTACACATATAATCTATTTTTAATTTTTCATAAAATATGTTTTTAATGAAATTCAAACTCTTACAATCAACCAACCTAAACGCATGCTTAACTAATAATCAATTTATTATTTTTATTAAGCCATATTCTTCGAAGTATATTAGTATGAATTGCACATGTTTCAAGTATATGTGCAGGGATACTTTAATCTCATTAAAGAGGGAATGGATAAATCAATTTTATTTTTAACATAATCTAATTTAATCCTTTTGTGTCTTTTTCTTTTTTTTTCTTTCAACTTTGTTGTTGTCATTTAGACATATCTTTGCTGGACAAGTTGGTGATTTATGACTACGAGAAACAGCAGATTGGATGGGGCTCCATAGAATGCAGTAGGAATTCCTAATGCTAACATTTTTTATTTTTTTAATGATAGATTGTAAGTGTGCGATGCACTGATTGTAACAATGTGATGAAATGAACGTACGTAGTATTATGATATAGGGTTGTTTTCAATTTTGGTCAAGGTGGAAATGTGGGAGACCGGAATCGAACCGAACTTGTTTTATTCAATTTCGATTTTAGAATTTACCAGGTTTAGACCAGAACTAAACTTGCCGATTCAAGTTTATTCAATTTTTATGAGTTTTTCTTTTTGAAAAAAAAATATATTTTAAGAGAAATAAATATTACTCTTAATTAGCAAAAAGATTCGAGATTGGGATATTCATACTTTCAATTGTTTAAACTTAATTTTAAACTTAATTAGCAATATTGGAGTGGAATATTAATAAATAAGAAATATGTCCATGAAAATTTTTTAATAGACTAGACCAAATTCACGGTGATAATTAGCTACGACTATAGATTTAATATGAAATTGTCTTTTACAATTTGTGATATTACCTTCTTTGTTTGGTTCAAATAAGTGTGATCACCTTCCTTATCCATCAAATTAAGAGTATAGAAATGTTATATCATTGGCTTCTATTAACATCAAAAAAAACATCACGCGCAATCAGGGGCGAACCCAAGAATCCAGTTAAAAAGGATTTAAAATACACAAAAATATATTTAAAGTCATAAAATTTTAACACTAATATAATAGCATGATTAATAATACTTTATACAACTCAAATAACGAATGTGAATAATTATGAGGGACTAAAATAATACGACACAAACATAATAGCATTAATAATATTATACAATTAATCAAGAAATACAACTGATATTATGCAAGTAATTAAGAAATAAAATTATACACAATATTAAAAAATAGATCTAAGAAAATAAATGTGAATGAGAAATGGAGAGTGGAAGGGACAGAAAGTGAGTGGGTGACCAATGAACTGGTGGCCATGGGGATTGGGGGTAGGGACGCAAACGGACAATGGACGGTGGTTTACAGAAGAAGAGAAGAACTATAAGTGAATAAGTGGAGAGAGAGAAATTGAGAGATGAAAAAGACATACGGGTTACTAGGGGTTCCTCCCCCCCCCCCCCCTAGTAGGGACACCCCTGCACGCAATACACACGTATTATGGCTAGTTGTTAAAATAGAAAATGGGTAAAAATTTGTTTTCGGAGAACTTTTTTTGAAAAAAAATTAGGGAATAATATTTTACTAATATAAGGGCATGTTTTTTAATTCTTGTTAGCATAGGATACATGTTTATCAATTGTGTTTTAAAATAAAGTGTTTGACCAAAATTATATTTTATACAAACTTAACTTTGTAATAAAAAACTTAATGCAAACTTTGTTTTACATTATGAGTTTTTATTTTTTTTAATAAGTATATTTTTATGTGTCACTCATGCAACTATAAAGTAATGTCAAATAAACCCTAATATATAGTAATGCATTAAGAAATAAGGACAGCAAATTTAATTTTCTATAACCTAAAAAAAATAGTATCAAGTGTTTTTTTTTTATCAATAAATGTGTTTAAATTTGTGACTTGTTGAAATAACTCTAAAACGCTATCAATTAAACACTTAGACATAATAATCTGCTAAAAAACATGCAACACAAACTTAATTTTGCATGATATACAAAAATCTACTGAAAAGTTAATGTTGCGTTCCTTTTAGGCCTCGTTTGGTTCACGGAAAGGAAATTAGTTCCCCTATCTTTCTCATGGAGGTGGGAAAGTAAATTTCCTGTCAAATTTCTTTTCTTGTGTTTGGTAAACCATGGAAAGTATTAAGGTAAGAGTATTATTGTCTAAAATTTGTATAATAAATGCTTGGAAATCACATGGGAAAATCAATCCCATGTGTTTTGGGAGGAATGGTTTTACCCCCTACTTTCCCCTCTCTCGAGAAAGTGTTTCCGGAATTTGTGCTTACCAAACAAAGGAAAGGAACGACTTTCCTTTTCCGAGTACTAAAATCCGTGAACCAAACGAAGCCTTAGAGTTTAGTTAAAAATATGTCTTTAATTTACAAAAATATTATTCTTAATTTCACAAAAAACTTTCTCAGACAATCCTCATTTTTCAATAGCTCGAAATATATACAAACCCTTTCTTTCTTATACAAGCGATGATAGATCTGGGTGGTTCTTAAGGAAGGGGAAAAAGGGAGGGGAATGACCCGTGGCTCCCCATGTGAATGTCAAGTCCTTAACCACTGGGGTAAAGACATCGGTTCTCAAACCCCTTCATGATTTATAAACTTTAGTTCTATTTGAACTAATTTAGGCCATGCTTGGTGAAGTTTTTTAGTTGAGTTTTTGTAGGGCTGGGATAATAAACCGGAAAATCGAAAACCGAACCGAAAAAACCGAAAAAAAACCGGTTCGGTTCGGTTCTTATTATTAAAGTGGACTTTTTACCGGTTCGGTTCCTAATTGTTATTAACGGTTCGGTTCTCGGTTCCTTGGTCAATTTAATTAAAGGAACCGTTAGGAACCGTTCTAAGGGTTTTAAACCGGTTTTTTAGCAATTTTAAGGGTTTTAACGGTTCTAACGGTTCCCCGAAGAACCGTTAGAACCGTTTTTGGCCGGTTCCTATGATTATTAACGGTTCTAACGGTTCTAACGGTTCCAACGGTTCCCCGAAGAACCGAACCGTTAGAACCGGTTCGGTTCCACTTTCGGTTCTTGAAAAAAAAAGCTAAAAACCGAACTGTTTTTAATTTTTGGTTCTCGGTTCCGGTTCTTATCATTTAGGACAAGAACCGAACCGGTCCCAGCCCTAAGTTTTTGAATTTTTGTTGGGAAGTGTGAAAGTTGAAAAGTTTGAATTTGGTTTTTGTTAGAGTTTTTATCAACAAATTCAAAAAAACTCATGAAAAAAACTCAAAAAATATTTACAATGGATTTTATTTTATAAATCTCGATGAATAGGTTTCAAATATATATTTTTTATTTAATTCCTATTTTTGAATTTAAAGTTATAGTATTTTAAAAAAATTATGAGAAATAAAGTAAAGTGAAATAAATTTTGAAAAGTGTGAAAGTAAAGTTGACTTTTTGATAGAAAGTTAAAAAAACTGTTTTTCTAATTTTCTACCAAATATGGGCTTAAAAACTAATTACTCAAATTCATCAAAGTTTTGTCTATGAACTTATTTTAACTTCGCATTATTTCATGCATATTATTATGTGAGTTAAGTTATTATTGTAACACGTCTTCTCTAATATACTTATACTCTTTTTTCTCTTTATTTGTTTTATTTTAGACATTTTGCTTTCACGTACTTCAATTAATTTATACTTGTCAGAGAGCGCATTGTTGACAATTGTCAGGATTTGACATGTCCAGTCGAACCCACCATTATCCGTATTTACTAGATTCTATGTCGTGTGATGCATGAGTGGGCGATTTATATTTTACAAATTTATTTATAGTATAGAAAATAAAAATGTTCTTCATTTATTTAATTTGATCCGTATGAACACTTAGTAGATAATACAAACGACGTGATAAAGAAAAAAGAAATAAATAAATGAAACATACATTTCTTGCGATGAATTATTTATGAGAAAAGATTTCACTCTTTACTTGCTAGATTTAGAGTGAATAAAGATAATCTTATAACACTTTAAACGATAAAGGACTTACATTAAAATTTTCAGTTCGGCGTGCAATTAAGTGTGGAGACAAAGATTGGTAGAACCAATACTACCACTGATCTAAAAACTACAATATCCAAAATAATGAAGAAATTTAAAAATCATAGTAAAGTATATAATTTTATATTACACTTTGCTATCATATTTGTCAGTTTGTATTTGCTAACTTCATTATCGGCTTTCTGCTTAGATTTTTCTTTATTGAAAAAAATAATAATAACAAAAACGCAATAATAATGAACATATGAATAGAGAAAAATAAATACTTACATTATATTAGACAAATAGTATTAAATTAAAAAAGTATTAACATCTTCCATTTGACTAGGGGTGTACAAAAAATCGAAAAACCGGCCCGAACCTGCCCGAATCAACCTAAACTAGCCGGTTTTTAAGGTTTTCGGTCTCGGTTCGATTGAAGAATATGAAAACCGAAAGGGGTCGGTCCGATTTTCGGTTGCCGGTATTATAGAACCGGTAAAAACCGAACCGAACCACATGGTATTTTATTTATAAAAAAAAAAAGCTAAAGAAGAAAAATATTAAAATCTTTTATTTTTTTGTCAAAAGTAATTTAAGAAGGAAAGTGCCTAATTAATTAAAAAAAAAAGCCTAATTTTCTATCAAAAATGTATTTAAGTCATGGCCCAACAATATAAATAGGCCCAATTGCCCAAACCCACAACGTACAAAAACCGATTAACCGAACCGACCCCGACCAGTTTTAAGCATTCATCGGTTCTACTCGGTTGACCTCCATCTGAAAACTAACTTGTCGGTTCAATTTTCACTTAAACTACACAGTTCAATTAACCGAACCGTGCAAAGCCCTACATTTGACACGTTCATATTCAAAAGGAATCATTTTACTTTAGTAGTAGAAAATACACTCTCTCTTCTACTGTATTTATACTCTTTCTCACTCTACATAAATATACGTGCTTGTCCATGTGAATACGTGTGGGAATATAAGGTAAATGCCAAAATGTATATAGCCAAGCCAATTCATTTTTCACACCTCACACTAGACCACTAGTCTAGTAAGCACCTCTGTTTCTTGCTCCTTTTCCTTCTTCTTTTAGATCAAAAACCCCTGTTTGTTAACCCCCCCACCACCCTTTCTCTGTCTTGTTCTCAACCAAATATTGCAAAAATCCCAAAATAGAAAAAAAAACACTACACAAGAAAATGGAGCTAATGGTACCATTGGTGTACCTCCTCTTGTTATATGCAAGATTCCAAGGTATTTTCTCAGTCTCCAATCAGTACCAGAAATCAAAATCAACTGCCACCAATCGATTGGACTCCTCTGTCATCTTTCCGATAACTGGGAATGTTTATCCTCAAGGGTATGGTGTATTGTTTAATTGAGGGTTTGTTTTTAGATTTTGAATTAAATTCTTCATGGGTTTTCAATTTTTGATTTTGGGTTTCTTTAATTTAATGATTTTGATGATGATGTTTTGTTGAGTCTTGAAAACTTAATTTTATATTGTTGCTCCAGTGCAGTTCCTTTCAAATTTTCTCATCCAACTTCCTGATTATATATACTTTTTTGCTTGTATCTTATCTGATTGTTCCCTCTCTCTCTCTCTCTCTGCAATGATTTTTGAATCCTAAAATTGTAGTACGGATAAAGAGTTGTGTGGTTGAGACTCCAAGATGCCTTTTCGGGGAGATATTGCCATTGGCATGAATTATCACCGGTATATCTGTACTATTATTATATTAAGTCAAAATCAATTTCAACCACCATGAAGTTGTCTCAGATTTTTGAATCAAGGAGCACTGTCGCATGGCCTGTGAAACTGTGTCAATATTTTACCATTGAGATTTTGTTTTTTTTTTCATAAAAAAACTTGCTATCAATGGGAATCAAACCCTCACCCTCAAGCATTCTACACTCAAAGGCACCAGTTAATCATCTTACACTTTCGTTATAACTTTTTTCACGCATGTGCAAGTAGTCTATATATTAGTAAGGGAGAATGTTTTTGAAT
Organism: Lonicera japonica; assembly: GCA_021464415.1. Taxonomy (NCBI): domain Eukaryota; kingdom Viridiplantae; phylum Streptophyta; class Magnoliopsida; order Dipsacales; family Caprifoliaceae; genus Lonicera; species Lonicera japonica. Next base: position 52,756,998 of record CM038466.1, read on the forward strand.
TCTAAAAATATAAGTAATATAAGATTGGAAGTTTGAGATGACATATTCTTTTACGAGGGTTGAGATTCAAAATGTGGTCTTTTAAGAGTGGACATATAAGATTTTTTTTATGGGTTAATGGTTGATAGTTTCTTTAGCATGACTTACAAATGTAACCTTTATAGGTTACAATTAGTATATTTATATATTTGCGCGCTTTTTTAAAATTATTTCCCGAAAAGAGTTCTCATGTAACTTTAACCACCACTGACCAAAATGCTTTTTCATATTCAGCCCCCAAAAGTAGGTTCATATTCTTGACTTTAGGAAAAAATTTCATCTTCCCATCTTTATTTCCACTTTTCCTTTTCATGAAAAAGATGGAAAAGGTGAGGGTGCATTTGATTGCAAAGCTGAAAAATGTTGAATATGCAACTCATCTTTTTATGAGATGTTAGAAAATAAGATGACCAATTGGGCAAGATATTTTATTACTTTTTCACATTTCTAGGGAATTCAATTTTTTTTCTTTAATTTTCTTTTTCTTTTGAAGGGGGGAGGGTGGACTGATGTTGAACATCTCATCAAATAACTCATTTCTTTTTCTAACTTCTCATAAAAAAATCAATTGTTTTTTCACACATCCTAACTGTTGGTAATGAAAACCCACATTACCACATTAGATTCTATTGCTACGCAGTTTGGCTTAGGGCAGCGACGTTGGAAAAAGAAAACTGTGAAATGAAATTCCGTATCTTCTAATGTGGAAGAATACAGGGAAACTGTCTCAAAGTGAAAGCATTTCACTCTTTTTTAATGCCTCCAACATACGTTCGGAAAATTTGAGAGAAAGTGATTTCAAGTATAAGTTTTTGAAAAACAAGTGATCCCATTTTCTTCATTATGGGGATTCTTTTGTTCTCTAAGAAAACAGGATTTGCATATTAAACGATTGGCGTTTCATTTGTAATGAATGATGCAGGTACTACCATGTGACCCTTAACATAGGCCAACCTCCCAAACCTTACTTTCTTGATATAGACACCGGCAGTGACCTCACTTGGCTCCAATGTGATGCACCTTGTACTAAATGCATTCCGGTAATTTTTCTTTTTCTCTTATATACAAAATAACCCTACATTTGGAGAGTGTTTGATTCAATAACAATTTATTTCAATGCAAAATGTTTAAGAATTCATCTTTAGTGGTGCTTGATTGCAAAATTTTCCGTGAAATTCCCTAGGTACAACTTGTTTTTGTTGGTCAAATTTATCTGCACCGAACGGTGCAATAATTAACAAAAAAAAACAAAACAAAGAAAGTCAAGCCAACCCCCAAGAAAAAATGAGCAAACGGTGCATCCTTTGTTGAAAAAGAAGGAAAGCAAATGTGTAGAAGAGGGGAGTCTCTCACCTATAAATAGAGCAACAAATATGTACATTTAATATCCATCCAATTAAGTGAAAAGCTTAGAGAAAAGCTTAGTGTGAGAAAATTGAGAGCAATTTTCTTGGGTGTAATTGTGTTGTGAGTTATGAGTGTTGTAAACACCTTGTATAATTTTTCCTTTTTTAGTAAAAAGATCTGCAGCAGCTCTGGAGACGTAGGCAAAATTGGCCGAACTCCGTTATCAAATTTGTGTGTTATTTTGTCTATTTTTTGCTTTCTCATAAATCTGGCTTATTGGAAATTTGTGTAATTTCCTAACAACTGGTATCAGAGGGATTTTGTGGTGATTTCTGTCAATTTTCTGCAAGGTTACTGTTCACGTGAATAGTGAATTTCGTGAATAGTAAAATTTTGTCAGCGAGGTGATTTCTGTCAATTTTCTGCAAGGTTACTGTTCACGTAAATAGTGAATTTCGTGAATAGTAAAATTTTGTCAGCGAGGTGATTTCTGTCAATTTTCTATAAGGTTACTGTTCACGTGAATAGTGAATTTCGTGAATAGTAAAATTTTGTCGGCGATATCGGTTTGTCGGCGGAGGTGTTCTAATACACGGTGATTCGCAGGAATAGTCAGAAACGATCCGGAAGAAGTCAGATTTGAGTGGGAGCGATGGCCGCAGATGAAGGGAAGGTGAAACTCGAGAAATTCGATGGCACAGATTTTGGGTTTTGGAAAATGCAGATAGAGGATTATCTGTATCAAAGAAGTCTGTTTCAACCTCTCTCAGGGAAGAAACCAGAGGCTATGAAGGAAGAAGATTGGAATCTTCTAGACAGACAAGCCCTCGGAGTTATTCGATTGACGCTATCCCGCAATGTTGCTTTCAACATAGCAAAGGAAAAGACCACGGCGGGTCTTATGGCAGCTCTCTCCAGTATGTATGAGAAGCCATCGGCCTCAAACAAAGTACACTTGATGAGGCGTTTATTCAATTTGCGGATGACACAAGGCGCATCGGTAGCTCAACATCTCAATGAACTCAACACAGTTACAACCCAGTTGAGTTCAGTTGGAATTGAATTCGATGAAGAAATACGAGCATTGATACTTTTGTCCTCTCTACCAGAAAGCTGGAATGCTACTGTCACGGCTGTGAGTAGCTCGTCGGGAAGTAATAAGTTGA